>SZWC01001612.1:47614-73185 GCA_023375785.1 Penium margaritaceum | reverse complement strand
GTGTGTGTGTGTGTGTGTGTGTGTGTGTGTGTGTGTATTTAGAGAGAGGGGAGGGGATAGAGAGGGGGGAGGGGGGGAGGAAGGGAGAGATGGAGAGAGAGGGAGAAAGGGAGAGAGAGAGAGAGAGATAGATAGAGAAAGAGAGATCCTATAGCATTATAACCACTGTAGGCTCCGGTCAAGCTACGCCCTGCAAGAGTTGAGCGTTTCCTAAGCCAACCCGTAGCCACGATTTTTGCCGTAACCTAAGGCACACACATCAAAACAATTGAACAAAGAATCGACTGATCCCATGGATGCAAAAGATTACGCCAGATGTAACGATAACACACACACACACACACACACACACACACACACACACACACGCCAATCCGGCACCAATTGGTGGACACACAATTCAATGACATGCAAATCGGGTCCATCGCAACCCATTGTGAGAACCATAAAGATTACAAAAAACTACCGGAGGCTCAACATGTCTTTGACATATCGTGGCAGCTAACTTGCAGTTGTAAATGGGTGGTGAGAAACTGCTATGAAGCTTCCTAGCCTCGCTACGGTAGATGTGGCGACACTGTCGAGTCATTTGATGCATTAGCAAGCAAGACGGTACAAGGAACAACAAGGGCTAGGCAAAGGAGAAGTGTAAGGTCTCACAAGCTCTAATAGCTTATTAATGCAAAAAGGGACGACAACTGAAAAGCATGGAACATCATTACCTATCGTGGTGCACGATGGGTGACACGTGCGACAAAGTCAAATTGTCCTAAACAAATGTCCTAAATCACAACTTTTGATAGTAATTGTGCGCACGGGCATCTAAAAGTAGCATTTTCTTGACCTAGAGATGCAAAATCTTTAACCATGTACTACGTCACACGCACAAGTCTTACTTTGATCGATAGACGTACAATACAAAACATGAAAATTGGACTCAAAAGCCACATGTATCATGTCAGATCTCTAGCTTGTATACGGGAGTCGTCGTTAGAGTTCACTAAATGACGTTCAGAGTTTGCTTGAGGGTTTTTCCCATTTGATTTACTATGGGTGCAATCATCATAAACCCATGTAGGGAGACTTGAATGCTTGAAGTCCATTCCTGTTTTACCTCGCCCCCTCGCTCGGAGTCCGAAACAGGAGGGTATTACTCCAAACTCATGAGTTTGTACGGGTTTTCTAGTTTTGAAACTCGTTCGACCTAAAAATACTCAGGTTTTGTCTTTGACTCGTTGGTGTAAAATCATCGCATGCGAGGCACGATGTACTATTCTGCGCCAACATTTAACCTTTGTCTTGCATCTCTCTTGCTTGCAAGTAACCCTGGTCCCTGCTTTCTATCACTGGTGAGGAGGGCAAGTGAGGGCAAGAGCATGAGGCCACGAGCCTCACCCTCGAGGCCCTCATGGCCCTTAGTCGCCGATCGAGCCATCAGCTCGATCGGCGACTCGTGGCTTGCCGTTGGGTGGCCGGCGGCAGGTAAGGTGGTGGCATGTGAGTGGCTAGCCATCAGCCAATCCTCGCAATAGTGAGGGGTGGCTGCGAGCCACCCTCTAGCTATTGTGAGATGGGAGGGTCCACATCAGCCCTCCCACTACATTCCTCCCCACTGATTATGAACCGTCATGGAACATGGCCAATAAGTGAGAGTGCAAGACAGCGAGTCATCAACACTATGAAAGAATATCAATGATTTCATTCACCATTTATGCATGAACACTTGCATGACACTTGAACGTAAGCTATAGATTGTCTGTTAGCACGGCTAGCAGCCTCTCCCCTTCAGGCAAGAGCGTCTGTGTGCCAACCATGTTGGGCGTTCCCAACCTCCTATGGACGCTGTCCACGAATGCGGTTGAGAAGGAAAATTGTTCACTATTGCCGCATTTAGGTGGTGCCTCCTTCCACGCGTCGATGCGTGCAAGCTACCAGATGGCTTTGGTACTCATTGACCACCACCGTGGGCAACCAAGACCGGGCTCCCATGAGTTCTGTTCACGTCCACAATCGATCCAACTTATAAGGTATTCCCTAAGTACATGTGACCATAGTGTATACTCTTGTTACTAGAGTAGCCGGAGGTTTTCGTATTGGCCGTCGGTAGCAAGGACCGCTGCTGGTGGCTGAACGGTTCCTTCCACTCTATATGGAGCGAGGAGGTTCACATGAAACGTGTCATGTATCTTCATAATCGACGCAAGTAGTAATTGGTATCCCACTAGCATGATGCGTGCAACGATGGGAAGTGGCCCAATCCACTTTGGTAGAAGGGTTCGTGCTCCTCGCAACTTCAACTGATGGTTTTTAGTGCTAGGTAAAACCTTATGGACGATGTCGAACGAGACCTCACAGTAACATTTGTCGGTATATGCCATTTTTTGTTGTTGAACAGCTTGAAGGCGATCCTTCACCTATTGTAACAAGGAGCCTATGCTCTCAACAAACGCTTGAGAAAGAGGAACATGTCCTTCTGTACTCCCACCCTTCACCAACGAAGAGTGCACCACTTCATGTCAACCAATATTCCTCACAAACAATTTAAATTGTGTGGACTCATTCACCGAGTTGTTTACCGCAAACTCTGTCGGTGCTACGAAGTCTCCCTAGTCATTCACGGCAGAGTCCACGTACACGTAGAGAATTTGTTCTTGGTGCAATTAATGCTCTTTTTTGTTTGCCAATCCGAGGATAAAATGCGGTGGGCACGTGCAACTCACTACCGGATGACTCGTACATCTTTTGCCAAAATTTGCTAGCAAACTTTCTATCTCGATCATAGATGATATGCAACAACAAGGTGTGGTACTTTACGACATACTCAAAGAAGCGACAAGCAGTCCTCTACGTTCACATCAGTCGCTATAGGAATATATTGTGTCATCTTTGTAAGAAGATCTACACCAACTGATATTACATTGTTGCCACAGTCCGTGTCCGGAAGTCCTGTTCTAAAGTCCATGTTGACACACCCCCATGGAGTTCCAGGGATGGGAATATGTTGGAGGAGTCCAACAGGCGTTTTTTACTAGTCTTGTTTCGAGGACATTGATCACATGTTATAGAATACGCACAGAAATGGACAATCGATCTTGGCCACCAATAGTAGCCCGAGAGTGCTTGTCTGGTCTTTGAGGTCCAACATGACCTAGAACTTGGAGGTCGTCAAGTTGAGAGATGATTTTCTCTCAAAGGTCTATCGAGTATGTCAAAATTACTTGTTGTTTGTGCCAAAAGATTTATGTGGCCTCTACCAATATGTACTTGTCCAGATTGAGAGAGTATTGGAACCAAGAATCGACATTGTATCCCATTCCGATTATCCACGACAAAGACATCGTGGATAATCTCTGGTAGGGGTATGAGGGGGTCTGGGGTTTGCATTGGAGCTATCGCAATGGCCATAAAACACCAACTGACGTTGGTGGTTGCTTTAATTTCCACAAGCTATCGGCTTACTGGATTGGCCACATTTATGTGTCCAAGCTGATATTCTCCTGTGAGCGAGATTGAACTCAAATATCTACTCCAACGCACCACATCTTGAAATTGTGTACCACTGTAAGAAGCTCTTGATGCCCAGTCGTATACCACCTTCCCACGGGGATGAGCTTCCAGCTCTCATACGTAACTGGTTGACTTGTTGGCATGAGGACTACTCCAAGTCTTAATAGCGACGCATCACACCCCACCTCCCATGGTTGGGATGGATCTGGAAGAGCCAAGACGAGCGTTGCGAATAGAAACTCCTGACTTTGAGAAATTTTTCCTCGTAGTAATATGTCAATTCCTAGTGCACATCCCTTTGCATGAGCACAGTTAATGGAGCCTATGTGGTCAAACACCCTTTCATGACCCGTAAAAAGCAGTTTATAAGGCCAATGAATCACCGAACCTACTCAAAGTTTTAGGGTGCGGCCAATCCACCATGGATTAGACCTTTTGTGGTTTGACACAGACACCGTCCATGCCAACTATGTGTTTAAGGTATTCGAGCTCATATTGTGCACAAACTCACGTTCGCATAGAACTTCAATATCTGAAGGATCATGAGAACTTCGCACACATGCTCTATGTACTCGTCCATTGATTTGAAGAAAACTATGACATCATCCTGGTAAACCAAGACAAACTAACCGCATATCTTGGAGAATGTTTGCTTTATTTATCCTTGGAAGGTTGTTGGGGGAGTTCATTAGCCCAATGCAAAAAACCCAGAATTGATAGTTTTCTACGTGCATTCAAAATGTTGTGTTGGACATGACATCTTATGCGATGCGGATTTGATGGTACTCCTCAGAAAAATCCAAGGACGAAAAGACTTTTACTCCTTAGAGTTGGTTGGAGAGGTCCTCAATCAATGGTAATGGGACCGTCGACCTGTTCAGCATCCGAGACTCCACACACACATGCGTAGTCCACCATCCTTTTTTTTCAAAAATATGATCGGCGCACTATACGCGGAGCTACTTGGCTCAATCCACCCTGTTGTAAGGTACTCCTTCATTTCGAATTTGGTCTCTTATATTTTTGTTGGACTAAGGCGATACGTATGCGTGAACGGGGGAGTCACCTCCGGTTGTAACTGAATCATGTGACCCATGTACCATTCTGGTAGAGGCCCAGTCGGTGGGTCTTGAAATACATTTGATAACTATGACACTAGATACTTGATCTCTTATGGCCTGTATGTCTTCATGTTATCCTACAATTTCTACAGTTGAGCCAAGAAGCATTGAGAACATTGTCAATTCAAGTTTCTTGACCTATATCGTAAACAAGTTGGCATGGACTTTTAGTCAGTTTGGTGAGAATTCCATGTTGAGAATCATTGTAAAGCAACACTGTCCCTTTTGAAGGACCAAGTGCTCTGATTCAAAGCACGTTGGAGCCTTGTTCTTGTGGAGCCAGAGATTGCCTAGCACCACGTTCAACGGGTCAAGAAGGCTGAGTACCTTTAACGTGACATTATTTATGTATCTGTGAATGCAGGTTTTTGCTTTATAGGTATTGATCATGGGTACCGTACGATTGTTACCGATAAATATTGTTTCATTTGATGGCTCGTACGCCAGGCCCACTTATCAAGGAAAGCCAAGGCAAACAAAGGAGTCATCCCCTCCAGTGTCAGCCAGTAAGTTCGTGGGAACACCAGCTAGGTATCCTTTCAATTGCATTGTCATATTACCTCCACTCTTTCGAGTGGACAAGCTCGATGACGGTAAGCCGAGTTCGTGGTAAACACGGAATTTGTATGGTGGGCACCGCAACTTCCATGATTCACCTACTCTTGTCCATATCTTTTGGGCACGTGTGAATTCGGTTTGCACCTTGCAACTTTAAATCTGATTGGATTGGAATTGTCAACCAAAGGTTGTACAAACGTGATTACACTGACTACTTTGAGGGAATTTGTTTCAATCATTGTGTCAAACACATCTTGCACAGTGAATGGTATCAATTCCATTGGGCATGTTTGATCATGCACCTTGTAAGAAGATGGATGGTTTAGTGAACAATGCCAATGATGAAGTGTAGAGTGAGGTTCAACAAGAAGAGAGAAAATGATAGAGAAATCTGAACTTGTTGAGAATTTAATTCTTTTACATTCGCATCCGGAAACATGAACCCACACTCGTGATCCAGTTTTGTCCCTATGTGGCCTCCACTAACATCACTCAGAGGTAGGGAAAACCCACACCATGGCTCTATCATGTACCACGGTCGGGCCCATTGTCGCAGCTGCGACCTTGTCCACGGTCCTGTCCGCGGCCTCCTGCTGTACCATCCCCATGAAGTACCGCAACTGCGGCCAACGCTGTGGCCTCTTGTCCACCATCAGCAGCATGGGGGCACTTAGCCCTAAAGTGACCAGTTTGCATGTAGTTGTGGTAGATTTCATCACGGAAGGCTATGTTGCGATGCTCGCATACCGCCCAGAGCTTGTCATTGTCCTGGTTGCGCTTGTGCTTGGAAGCCTTGTCTCCACTAACCTTCACAACTAGAGTGTTTGCGGGCGGCTTGCCCCTGACCCTGCCCGACTGTCCGGCTGACCCACTAGCCCTTGTAGCTTCCATGCACATGTCGTAGCCTCGCTGTGCTCGGGCGCTCAGCTGTACATCTCAGTAGTGCTTTACGTTCGTCAGATAAACTTCACTCATGCAAGAACATCCCCTCGAGCTTGTCCAAGTTTGGTCGGTTGCCATCGTTGTAGTCTTGTTCCTCCATTTCTTACTAGCAAGACCATCATGTAATTACTCCAGCAACAAGCCCTCCAGGTTCTTGAACATCTCTGTCTCATCATCCTTGGTGAAGCTTTCGGCATCCTCCACAAGTATGGTGAACTTGCTCATGTAGGCCTCAAGCGAACTACCCAGTTGCCTCAAGTCTTTGATCTTGTGGAATGCGCACTGCGCTCCCTTTCGTTGGGTGCACATCTTACGCATGATAAGGTAATTGGTCTCCTACTGCATCGGCTACCACTCGAGGTATGAATGTTGCGACTCCCACTCCTTAACCGTGTACTTGAAGAGCTTATCTTCAAGACATGTCATTGCATGGTCATTTGACTGACCAAGTGGAGCCTTGTGGGCACATAGAGCATGGTCCATGAGATTCAGCTAGCCGGTCAGATTCACACCCTTCCAAAAGACATCCACACTATGGAGGAAAGAAATGTTCATGACAAAATTGACTGTCGCCGAGGTAGGTAAGTCCTTGCTGCCATTAACGGTTGTACAACCACCGGCAGCCCATATATAACCAATCACCTCACCCTCAGAACCGTGTACACAAAAGTGTATTAGGAAGTGAGAAGAAGATTGAACCAAAACTTCTCTATTTCATAAAAATACACTTCTTCTTTTCATGTTCCATGAGGAATACATATTTGGGCTCTAGTGACATGCATTCATATTTACGATTATTGAGAAATCCATGAATATAGGAATTCGATTCTTGACATATTGATCGTAGAGTGTATGATTATGGGTCAATCAACTAAACCTCCTATGTCCTGTTGCGATCGCTACTGCATGCACAATTGGGTCAAGCTCTGCACTACCTTGACAAGGTCGATGCATTGGAAAGTTGCCTCTTAAACAGCTAGGCGCTACAGGTAGCAATCATGACTGAGATCCGTGATACTTTGCCCGACGAGGACCAGTAAGTTGGCATACGCAAACATCAACTCTGATGTCGTCAGAGCGTTGGTGATGGCCTCAATGGCCTTGCCCTCTCTGTGTACCTTTACCAGCTGTAGGAGGGTACGGTTCATGTTAAGGGCTCTAAGGAGTTCCACCTTTGGAGGAAGTTGTTGTCAGCGACGATGATTGAGTGGGCGTGGAGCTTTCCCATCACAGCCTGCGAGGATTGCCTTCAGTAGTACGGTTCCTTCGGGTTGGCAATCATATGTACGGCGGTCACTCCAAAGATATGAATACCCCTCAGGACGTGTAGTGAGACCGTTGCCACATTGCCCTTGTTGGTCCAGGATGGTCTAGCACTTGTCATTGCATCATCCGTGTAAGTAGCACGTGAAGACCGTTTTGAGAATCACCCCACAAATTCATGAAGTAGTTGCCTTCCAAAGTCTCCTTGCTCTCACAATCAGTTAAACAATTATGAATTATATTTTTACTCTCCTAGACCGCCAAGGTTGGCACAACCGCGTGGTAGAAAAATACTATTTTTATAGGCCACCACAATCGGCACAAGAACATGGATTTTCAAACCATTCTTCCTAAACTACGACACATGGCACTAAGTAGTCATTATATTTTACAAATGCAAAAACATACACTTGGAAAAATGAACGAGATGTGTGAATGTTACTCGCAAAACAAGAACAAGAGGAAGAGCAAATCTAACAAGACGTGGCAATGCCTTCACTCTCTTTGTTGTTTCTTGTCCTCTTGTCATCCTCAACATCCTCTTTGTGTTCCTTGACGCCTCGCACGTCCCTTGGCAATGTCTCCCTTGAGCAAGTAGCATTGGACAAGCCACCAAGAATATTCAAGGTGTCACCTTCTTACTTTTAAGGGTTCTCTTAGGCTGTGAGAGTCCCTACTCTTGGAAAAGAGCATTGTCTCAATTGTGTTATGAAGGAGGGAGAAGGGAGTTGGAGAAGAGGGAAAAGGTTTTTGTCTTGGGGGTAAACACTTCCCATCCCATCCAAGAAAAATCCACATAGCCCCCCGGAGAGTAGGAGAATCATAGAGGGGATGGAAGAAAATTTATGAGCTCATGGAGATCTTTCAAATGAATTTCACCACACTTAAAACAGCTAAGTTTTAAGCCCATAATCCCCTGTGATACTTTTACTGCTGCTACAACTGTGGAATAGATTTGATAGAATCCTTGGCTGACTAGGCCAAAACCGTAGTGTTTGAGGGTCTTCGACCCTCAAGCCATCCCGTCTCACCGCCCACAGTCCCACGTGAACCCGCTCGAGCCATGTGGCTCCTTCGACTTGTCGGTGTGGTAGTTCCATGCTATACTCCTCCCCAGTAGGAGTGAGAGCCGCCTCGGCATCTCTGGTAATACCGACGTAAGATTCGAGTCCTGGAGCTCTGATACCAATGTACCGGATTCGACGGAATCCTTGGCCAAGTAGGTCAAAACCGCATTGCTTGAGGATGTCCGACCCTCAAGCCATCCTGTCTCACCGCCCACAGTCCTAGGTGACCATGCTCGATCCACGTGGCGCCTTCGAACGGTAGACATGGCACTTCCAGGCTACACTCCCCCCACTAGGAGTGAGAGCCGCCTCGGCATCTGCAGTATTCCCAACGTGGGATTCGAGCCCTGGAGCTCTGATACCAGTGTAAGGGCACTGGCCGTTTTGCGACAAACTGTAGGGCCAAAACGGAAGCCCTCGGATTAGTCAGTCCAAAGAGAAGGGGCAAAAGGTTGCCTCACCAATTTTTGCTGAGACAAACCGCGCCACAAACGGACATAGTCGCCATAGGGCATGGACACAAAATAATAATCATACCCTAATCATTCCACGTGGCATTGCCACGCTGGAACAGGACCCTAGCGCCAAGCTAAGACTAGAGGGGTGACGCGATGGATTTTCCATCGCGAGACTCCTTTCACTTAGAATCCAGCCACGGAACTTTTCCAAGCTAGAGTCGAACCAGACTCTGGCCTATTATATTTTTCCGAGATTTGGCTCCTCAAAACTTGAGCCCCGAGTACCCGAAGCACCCGATAATTATTTAAAAACCATTTTTAACCTTGAAAATGGTCAGTATACTATGAACTACCTACAGTGTTTTACATCTCTTGTAGCCACCAAAATTGTCGCGAAGTATGTCACGATGGTCGTTCTGCTCTAGAAACTACTATAATGTGTCAGCTCTCTAACTCCTACACGGAAGTCGTTTTGCGGTTTTACAAAATAATGTCCAAGGCTTGCTGGAGGAGTTTTTTCTCTATGTCACTCTTGGCGAAATCGTCATCAACAACCCGTATGGGGAGACTTGAATGCGTCAAATCTTCCGAGGTCCATTTCCCTTTTTACCTCGTCCCCTTGTTCTGGGTTTGAAAGAAGGGGGATACTACCAAAAACTGATGCGTTTGCACTAGTTTTTTTATTTTAAATCTCGTAGTTTGACCAAAAAAACTGGGGTTTTATTTTTGACAGGTCGGTACAAACTCATCTCTTACAAGACACGATCGACGATTTTGCGCCAACACTTTGCCTTCGTCTCACGTCTATCTTACTCGCGAATTTCCCCTCGTTCTCGCACGCTCTCACTAGTGAGGAGGGTGAGAGAGTGTGAGGGCATGAAGCCACGAGGCTCGCCCTAGTAGCTCATTCCCTGGCTGGTGGCTCGCCGCTTGGTGGCCGGCCGGTCACCTGACTGGCCGTCTGCCGGCCGGTAGGAAGCGAGTAGCTGACCACCGGCCAACCCTTGCGATAGCGAGGGATAGTTGCGAGCCACCCCCTCATTATTGCAAGGTGGAATGGTCCAATATGGCCCTCCTGCTACACCAACCCACCAAGAAAACTACAAGAAGTACAAAAGGGCTACATAGTGTCCCAAAAAGCAACGGAGACGTCGTGATGACTGTCTAGTAGTTGCTCGTATGTGGGACCACCACCCCTCGGTGCTTCGATGCCAGCTGGATCCACATCATGGATCTACACATGCATGGACACAAACGAGTGGTCACAGTAAGTTGTATAAGCAGACGGGGACGGCTTACAGCACAACACTCCCCCATGAACCAATGGTAAACATATCCACGCATTTACATAACTAACACGAGTAATCAACGAGATGCTCAAGAAAAAATGCACACAGCCCACTCTCAACCACCGTAAGGTGAGGGGCAAAGCCTCGCAAAACGAATGGCCACCGTGAACTTTGCACGCACCAAAGCCTTGGTGGTCTGCTGCATGTTCATGCCGACCAAGGTGAGAGAGATCACGTGTTTCTCCATAAGGTAACATGCAAAGTGGTGATCAAGAGTAATGTAATTTGTGTGTGAATGAAACATGAAAGTTCTCTGCAGTGGCGAGAACATTCACAACGTTGAACAACATTAGGCAAATACTCACGCAAATCACACAACAGACGTTGTAGCTATACCACAAAAGCACTCCTAACCCTCAACACCACATGCACAACCTCTGATGAGCTACGTGCAATGTAGCCCTACTTGTTGCTGTACCATGACACAATGGTGCCACCAAGCATGAACACGTAGTTTGTTCAACCGTATCCATGAGAGCTCCGAGCCCAGTGACAACCTGTGTAGTTGTCGACTGCCACAAAAATTACCATTAAAAATGTAGTATGAGGTACAACATGGATGAGAGTATGAGATACAACACCACTCGTGAGGCCGTGTAAAGGGCTCTTGTACGAGTGTACTACGATACGTGTAGAAGGAGGTCGATAGCCAAAGCAATGTCTGGACTTATGAGCGTGGCCAAGCAACAAGAATGTCCCTTGCCAAATGCAACAAGAGTGTCTCCTGCTAACAATAACACATGATCTCCATTACGAGGAAAAAAGTTACGAGACCAAGGTCCTTCAACCCATAGGCAGCCTGAAGAATTGCCTTGGCCTCCTTCATGGCCTCCATCAAATGAGACACGACCACGAAGCTGTCCACACAAACGAGGGTAGCTGTGAAGCTCTTGGTTTCTTGTATGAGAAATACGGACGGGTCGGTGTCACTTTGCACATAACCGGCGCATGCCAATGTACCGGTGATCTCGAAGTTCCAATAGTGGGGTGAGTGCTTCAAGCCGTAAAATGTCTTGTGCAAGCATTATACATTGTCACCGACCGTAATGCTAAGTGGTTGGACCATGTACATCTCTTCCTCTTGGGTTCCACGGAGGAACATTTTGTTCACATCCATCTAGTACACCTTCGGGCAAAGGTGAGCAACAATGTCAAACAGGGCGTGAGCGGCGATCATACAAACAACGGGTATGTGGGTGTCAATGACATCCACATCCTCAATATGTGAGAAACCCTTGTCTGTCAAGCGGGCCTTGTAAAAATCCAGTGTGCCATCAGGCTTCACCTTCTTGTGAAAAACCCGCTTGGCTTGTACAACCTTTTGCCCACGTTGAGGGTCCACAAGCTCATTGTTACCATGCTCACCGGTGGCTCTCACCTCATTGTTACATGCAGTATGGCACAACTCCTTATCCCTAGCCTCGACTGCCTCCTTCAACGTGCATAGATCAGGCACCGTTGAGGGAGATTTCTAGTTGCCGAGACACACCCCTCCGAACTTCGCCTGACCACGACAAGGTTATTTGCGACATTGCAAGCGGGCTAGAACTCTCGGCAGACCAACTCATGATTGACAAGGCATGCTGGATGCACCTTTTGGATAATCCACCAAAGCACACCTACGAAATCAACCAAAGATGGGAACACCATATGAGTATGAATATTTCATAAATGCCAATAATAACAAGTGTCTAAAATGGAACCTTGTTTTCTCGTTATGTCTCTTATGTCCTCTTATGTACATTGGACTCGATGACTACAGAACAAGCTGGATGAAATTACAAAAAATGGCACCATGATAACATTCCTCGTGCATTGGAGTCATTCAACATGTGCATCTACAAAGATAGTCACCATATTCCTATCACTTCGGAAAAAATCAGGACCATGGTGGAATATTTCAATTGGTAGAAGACAAAGTGTCAATGGATGGACAAATGCAGCTATTACAATGGTGATGGCTTGTGTGTGTGTGTGTGTGTGTGTGTGTGTGTGTGTGTGTGTGTGTGTGTGTGTGTGTGTGTGTGTGTGTTTGTGTCGCGAGACAAAGTAAGGTTTATGCGTGTGCTAGATGAGTATCATGTACAGTCTCTTTTCGGGTCTTGCTTTGCGACAGACCTCTTCCACCCTCCCACGTTCGTCTACATCGACCTGACGCATAACCACCACCATGAATTGCAAAGTTGCCTTCATATGCCTCCACACTGATCCATGTTGGCCCATGTATCTGAGACCGTCGCCTCCTCATGTTTTGATGTAGTGATAGAAGTATAGTGATACGAACATTTGCAATATCAAAATAGCTATACGAAATCCCATCCATCACAATGTTCAGTAGATTTCCTCCATCAACATTGGTATGCTTCGTTTCAAATAGTAGTGGTACCATTAGGTATTATTAGGTTGTCAAATAACAGCACCTTGTTCATTAGTCAATCGTGCCTCGTAAACCTCATGTACCTCGTGTGCCATGTGGATGCCATCTCTATTTTCCATGCTTCTCATACATAGCTTGCCATCACTGTATGTAAGGCCTATCTTGAGAAGTCAATCAAAGATGATTCCCATCACTTCAATCGATAGAATTTGCATTACAAACATTTCACTTCTTTAACTCACAAGTCCTCTACAAATTGGAGCATGTCATGCTTCATTTCCCGGCCTCCTTCTTACACGAGTTACACGCAGGCGTAGGTTCCTTTGTTGTGCTCGCACCACCACCTTCATTTGGGTAAAAGGTATACAACATCTCCCACGAGATCCATTGTTGATGTGGTCCTATGCATATGGGTATATATGGCCAATCACTCGTCGTATCACCATACATACCACTTCTATTGAGAGTACAAAGGAGATTTTGGCAAACATTGGTCGTCATCTTTAGAAGCTCGTGACTGGTGATTAGTTCCCTATCCCTCTCACAATCCATGTATTTGCATCACGAGTAAAGGACGACTACATTGAAGATGTAGTCTGTTCCATGCCTGTCAATTTTGGGCTATTCAAACCATGCTTGTTTGGTGGTACTTTCCATATCATCATCAAGCCGTGTCCCTACTTAAGTTGTGGCATTGACACCACTCAAATATGACTTGGCATGGTTTGGGGTTCTTTTGTGTGTACACCTCACACCAAGACGTAACATGCCACAAAGTTATCATAATAGGGCTGCATGTACGACTTTGTTGACATTACACCATGCTTCAAAGTGTGACAGTTCTGAGGCTAAAACCGCAAGCCTACTATAATATCATACGATGTAGCGTGGTTCCACATATCGATGTTTGTTGAAGTGGTGGACAGGCATGTCTCATACTTTGTCCAAAATCATTGACATGCCACTTTCCGATTGGTGGGTGATTTGGAATACGTCCCATGTCACTGAGGTTATTCCACTCTCCTCCGCTCCTCTTATCAACCGTAGCCTAGCCATTTTTTCCAGATTTGTTGATGTGTTGCCTTGTCATATGCCAGCCATAAATGTGTTCTTGCCGGGGCAAAGGTAACTTGCAATAGCATGACCCACATCACCCTTGCCTTCGGTGACCCAACATGCATCACGTGCACCTTCACGGTCCACGGTAGTCTCTCCTCTGACTTTATCACCATTGCCCACAATGGCACAATCTTAATGTCTAAGCTGTTATGGGTTACGACAAGGCAACATATTTCAAATCCTCTTGCATCGGACGCGACTACGCCACCTTGCAACCATGGTTCCATGCAATGTACAAAAGCTACATGGGTATCGTGCTGGTGTGGCATTTTGGGCGTAACTATGGACCCTTTATGTGATGTAACAAACGTGGGAACATGTTAACATAACGTATACAATGGGGATGTCCCCCATAACAATCTTCAAGCCATAGTTGTATTATTGGGCATGAGGATAGTGCATTGTCGCATGGAATGGGATGACTTCATCCATCAAACCTGCAAAGAAAAAAATCCAGTATAACATGAGAATATGTGCTTGTTGCTGATCCTGTGACAGTCACTATCGTCGCATGTCATAACCCCCGTCCGGTCTGACATCGATGGCGATCACAAAGTGCCCAGGACTATGTAAATTGCATGAAAACCAACGTTAGGCACTCTTCGTGCACAGATTTACTACGTATGGTTGCAAAAAGCTTGTCCCATTCGGTTAAAGTTAAGAAGCAACCAATACAAAGGACATCAATGACCATTAAACAATTGAGTTTCTTAGATAATGAAGCTTTGTCAAATGACATGTACAAGAAATGTAGTTCCTTGTTCCCAACGCTGGCATCCAGAATTATACTGCTCTCTCATGGACCAAGTGGAGTGGTTGCTTGGCACATGTAACTTTTCTCTTGTTAGCACTTTTCAGCGCGACATTGGCGAGAACAACATGTTGTGATTTGTGACGTTCTTGTACAGACTACTGTGACCACTCGGCCGTGTCCATACTCGTGCAGATCCCTGAGGCGGGCCCTGCTAACATCGGAGGGCCGACGGGCGGCGGACTATCATCTTGGAGCCAGCCGACTACCGTTCCAGAGCCCCGGACACTGCCGGGACTCCCTGTTGTTTTGTTGCAGCTTGCAGGAGTCTTTTTGGCGGACTGGCCATGAGCCCGATTTGCATGTTTTTGCATTGTGTGTTCACCGTCTGATGATGGATGCATGCATGTGACCAGTCGTAGCATCCGTCTTGCGATCCTGCACGTCTAGGTTCAGACGGCGTAGCATTCTAGCATGTGTACACATAGTTATGGCCAAAACAGTGGTTTTGGGCCGGTTTTAGGACAGTTCTTGGACCGCCGCGTGCGACACCCGCTGTGCGCCGCGGCAGGTATTTAGGCCATGGACCTGTCATTTGTTACCCCTCTCTGCAAATGCTATTGAAGCATTCAGACACTTTGCCTTGTGTCCCCTAGCCAAAATCTTGCCGTTGAGTGCACGACTTATGACTGTCGTCACCGTCTGATCAGGCACTGACGCCTGGTCAACGGGAGTGTTGCTAGGAAACTTCCTTGCATCTTCTCATGGTATCACAGTAGTGAGACAGTTCTCACTGAGCTGTGCAGCAGAGCAACAGCAGTAAGAGTCACCGCTGCAGCGGATCCACTGGGGCCTGTTGAAGATAGCCGGTCACCGTCGACGCAACCCACACCCATCACGTGAGACCGTAGCAGCGACGTTGCCACCGTGCCAGTAGCAGCATAGCAGTAGAGCAACAGCAGCAGCAGCGGCAGCAGCAGCGCCGTAGCAGTAGCTACAGCAGCACGTGGCGGCTGCAACGAGTGTAGCCGCCGTCCGCAACTGCAGTGGCGGCCGCGACAACAGCAGCGAGCGGCGGCAACGGTGACAGCAGCAGAGCAGCAGTAGCGGCAGCAACAGCAGCGCGGCAGCATCAGCGGCTGCCGCGGCGGCAGCAGCAGAGCAGTAGCAGCTACAGCAACAACAGCACAGCAGCAGCAGCAGTAGCGCGCGCCGTGATGTACCGTGGAGGTGGTGTCTCAAAGTCCTTGGGATGCCGCTCCGTGGGGAGAGCAACCGCAGGCCGAGGGGGATGAGGGACGGGGAAGACTCCTGGGAGGGGATAGTCACCGGGATAGTCGGGTGACGATTGCACCGTAGGAATCTGAGGAGATCTGGAGCCCGTCTGCAGCTGACGGAGGCGCTCCTGAAGAACTCGAATCTCATGATCCGGGGAGTCGTCCGTCATTCATGGCATGAATGGATCATCATCCAGGAGGTCAGAATATGGTGGGTGAGGTCGAGCTCCTGTAACAGGTGCCTGAGCCGACTGCTGTGTAGAGACCGCGACACCGGCAGCTCCCTCGGAAAACTGTCGTGGGACTGTTGACTGGCCACGTAGAAGCTCAGTCAGCGTACGGATGGCATCAGTCTGCTCCCGTTGTAGGCGACGCATCTCATCCTGCTGGCTTCGCAGGTCCTCAATGGCCTACGAGCGTGGGCTTAGGACCCCAGAAGAAGAGGAGGAGGGATCACCTGTCACCTTCCCCTTGTTGTCCGACGAGTCCATGTTGCCTCTCAGTATGAGTCGACAGATCAACTTTGTCCGATTGCACAAGCGTGGGCGATTCTGGAGGCGTTGAGATGCTGGCAATGTTTGACTGTCCAGCCAAAAATTTGGCTAAGTGCGGTGCTGACGTCAACAGGTGGTTGCTGAGGTCAGCACGACCTGATGACATCAGCAAGCAAAAATGCTGACATCAGCTCGATTCCCTTTGTTTTGTTGTCCTCTCGCGGTTGTGCGTGCACGTGCAGCCGCTTCGCGGCGGCTGAGCGGACGTTGCGCGGAAGCTGCGCAGCAGCTTCCGCATAGCTGCTGCAGCTGTGCGGTCAGTTGCAGCAGCAGTTGCGTGGCTGCGTGCGCAGCGTTGGCAGCAACGGCTGCGCAATACCGCTGCTGCTGCTGCACGCTGCGGCTGCTGCTCGCTGCCGCCGGCGCACGACTCACGGCTTCGACTGCTGGGAGATCCTCTTTCAAGTTTGGGCTACCTCAGAGGGCGTGTGGCCCTACTACCACAGCCCGTATCAGCCTACAGACTCAACGCAGGTGCTGATTACAGCCAGGGTGATGCGCAGACTCCTCTATGCCATGCCACACGAGACCGTCGTCGACTTCCACCCTTTCCTTGGCAAGCCCGGCACAGGCACCGGCGCCGATCCCTGCGGAGGTTAGGATGTGGCCCTATCCCTGCTGGCCGCAGAGACGCACGCCACCTGTGCACCACACATTCGTGCTTTTCCACTCTCTCCGTTAGGGGCCTGCAGAGCCTGCAGCCGGTTACTGGCGATGCGCCATGCGCATCTACACGCGCCTTGGTACCTCCGGAGGCACACAACTGTGGGCGCTCGGTACGATGATGCTCGGAGTTCGCCTTGAGTATACTGACATCTTCACACGGTACAGCGACGCTGTCCTTGAGCCCTTTTCAGCCACTCTATAGCTTCTCCCTTGGGCGCATCAGCTCTTCCTTCAGGTGACTTCCGCCCGCGAGGCAGCGGTGGCCCATCAGGAGACTTCCCTTGCTGTATCAGTCGTCGCATCACCACCATCTTCCCTCCTGCAGTCTCCTTCTTCATCCTCCATCACGTCCTCGTCTTCCTCCTCCTCTTTGGCCCCGCGCACACCCACTCAGACACAGGGTGTTGCAGCAGCAGCTCACGGGAAGAAGAAGAAGGGGAAGTGTGGATCAGGTCAGCAGCAGTCACAGCAGCAGTCACCCTCCTACGGTAGCAGTGGACGTTCTGTTCACTGCTAAAACTCTGGAGGCGTCCATCGCTACACCGAGTGCCAGCAGCCGCTCGACTGGGCACAGATTACTTGTGGGCTCCAGGCTGCACACGCCCTCCGTTCCACGACCAGCACGTCCTCCTCGCCATCCTCCGGACGCGTGACGACCACGACTGCAGCTGTTCCTGCTTCTTCACCGGCAAGTAGCAGTGACCCAGACCCACCTGACTGCACCATCGCTGAGCTCCGACACCTTCTGGCGCTCCGCTTTCAGGGAGGTGCGAGTGTGTTGTCATCGTCGGGTGGTCCATAGACTGTCTGTCCGTCCGTTCCTGTGGCTCGTGACGACATGTGCGGGGGAGCACAGTCAGCATGTGATGATGATGGGCTTGACTGCACTAATTGGGTTCGTGCGTCTCATCTTTGTATCCTATGTCATTCCTCCCCAATGACGGCTCAGCGTCCCTCTGATGCCGAGTTTTTCGTTGCCCGTTGTGTAGTGACGTCCACCAGTCGTGACTCCGGTGGCACTTGGATCATCGATTCAGGTGCCACTCATCACATGGCGTGTCGTCGTAGTGATTTTGTTGTTCTCGGTCCTGTCACATCTGTCCGTTCCGTCCGTACAGGCTATGGTCAGTCCTTGCCAGTCCATGGTGTTGGGGTTGTATGTTTCGACGGTCTGTCTGGCCCCTTGTACCTTTCTGACGTGCTGTTTGTGCCTGATACTTGAGCTTCGCCTGCTTTCTGTGCATGCTTCCACATTGATTGGTCTCTCTCTGGAGCATATCGCAGACTCAGCGACTCTGACTGCTACTGACACTCGCAGTGTTGTCCTCCGTGCCTCTGTTGTCGATGATCTGTATCGCGTCTCTCGTACCTCCTCCCCTTGCTCCCCTTCCTCCTCTGCTCGGGTTTTTGTCACTGGTGTTCTGTCTCCAGAACACCAGCGGTTGCTTCATTGTCGTTTGTGTCACGTGGACTTCGATACTGTGTCGAAGCTCATTCGGACACAGCCAACTCTCGGTCTTGACACGGCTTCTTTCGAGAAGCCACACAAGACGGACTGTCTCTTTTGCGCTCAGGGGAAGATGCACCGGTGCACCTACCTTGACTCTCGTTCCTGGGCGCTTCGACCTCTCGAGTTAGTTCACTCGGACCTTCTCAGTCCTCTTCTGGTCAAGTCCCTATCTAATCGGGGTCGGTATGTTCTGACTCTGACTGATGACTTTACCCGGATGCGGTGGGTCTATAGCCTTCGTCGGAAGAGCGACGCCGCCCTTGCGGTTCGACTCTGGCTAGTGATGGCTGAGCGTCAGTCACGTCACACGCTGCATACTTTCCTCTCGGATCGCAGCGGTGAGTTCCTTGGTGAGATGGACGGATTCTTTGCCGAGCACGGGATTTTGCACCAGGTCTCCGCTCCTGCTCCCCCTCAGTAGAACGGTGTTTCCGAGTGCTGGAACCGCACCATGGAGGATGCGGTTCATGCTATGCGGTCTGAGTGCGGTCTCCCTGAGTCCTTCATTTTTTAGGGCTTCATCTACATGACATCGATCTGGAACCACCTCCCGCACGGTTTGTTTCTGGACCACATTACACCGTATGAGCTCTAGTTTGGACATCGTGCTGACCTTTGCCCCACTCGCGTCTGGGGATCCCTGGCCTCCGTGTGGTACACCGAGGACCAGCAGGGGTCCAAGGTTTCACCTCGGGGCCGCTTGTGTGCCTTCGTAGGCATTTCCCTGCGGTCGAAGGCTTGGCGCTTCTGGGACCCTACTTGTCGTCGCGTCATTGAGTCCCGCGACGCGCTCTTTTTCGATTCCCTCACCTACCGTGACCTGACCTCGATCACGGCACCCTCCGCTTTCATGTTCCTACCTGTGAGGGTTCTCGACGGATGGGGGAGACTTCTACGCCAGCGAGCACCTCTCATCAGGCTGATGTGTCCGTTCGAGCCCCCTTCACCTCTCGGTCTCCGACCCTTGATGACTCGGCAATCATCGCTGTCGGTCTAGAGACCTCGCCCGTACAGCCTGTTTCACACCCCACATCCTGTGTCCCTGCTTCAGCTCCCGCGCCTACTTTTGCGCAAGCACCTGCGTGAGCCGGCACTCCTGTTTCTATGTCTGGTCCAGTCTCGCCTACTCCCGTACCTGCGTCTGCTGGCACTCCTGCCTCTGTGTCAGGTCCAGTCTTGCATGCTCCTGCCGTCATATCCAGTCTCGAGTCCCCCACACACGCGTCTCCTCGCACGGCATCACCGACTGCCTTGTCTCAGCCCCCACCAGCTGTGGTCGTGCCTTTCCCTGAGCCTGAGGTGCGCACGTCGAGCTCAGGATACTCCCCTGAGCCTGGTGGCCGTCTTCGACCACTAGATTCCGGAGCTCAACGAGCATCGGGCCCCGCACCCAAGCGCCCCTCTCGCACCATCGCGAGTGGTGACCCCGGCACAAAGGCTCTAGGCCTGAGTGTTCGCATTGAGCTCACAGAGGTACATCTAGCGTGCCCCGTAGGGCACGATCTCATCACTCGCGAGTTCCATATCGCTTGTGATGCAGCAGCTGATCTTGTGGTTGTCAGGCCTAGCACTGAGGCGTGTGCCCTTGCCATGCAGAGCTCTCCCTCTGTGGCGCCCGACCCGGGCACCCTAAGGAAAGCTCTCTCATCACAAGATGCTGACGCTTGGTGACCTGCTTCCGAGGATGAGCTTCGCGCTATCCGAGAGCATAGAGTCAACAAGCTTGTCGACCTTCCGCTTGGGAGGAAGGCTATTCAGGTCAAGTGGGTCTTTCGCAAGAAAGTGAAGCCAGATGGGTCACTGGAACGCTATAAGGCCAGCTTGGTCGTCAAGGGGTACTCTCAGATTGAGGGCGTCGATTACATTGACACTTTTGCCCCTGTCGGCCGCATGACCTCAGCTCGAGCTTTGTTCGGTGTAGTGGCTCAGCATGACTGGGAACTGCAGCAGATGGATGTGAACAATGCGTTCCTCCATGGCTCTCTGGATGAGGAGATTTACGTGGCTCGGCCACCAGGCTTTGAGGACGGTGACAAGGTCTGGCGCTTGCGCAAGTCCTTGTACGGCCTCAAGCAGTCTCCGCGGTGTTGAAACCAGGAGATCACCGGCACTTTGGCTCGTGCGGGGTATGTACAGAGCGAGGCAGATCCCTCTCTCTTCATCCTACCAATACCCGAGCGGTTCACCGCCATCCTATTCTATGTCGATGACCTTCTGATCGCGTCTCCATCCCTGGAGGCCGTGAAGGAGGCCAAGGCTGTCCTTCAGATTGCCTACAGGATGAAGGACCTCGGTCCTGCATTGGTGTTTCTTGGTATGCAGATCGTGCGAGATCGTAGGCATCGGACACTGTTGCTGCATCAGGCCCGATATGCACGAGTCGTGGGGGAGCGTTTCAGCGATCTCCTTGGTGTAGTGCCCACCGCTTCCACACCTCTTACACCCGATGGGCAGGATATACTGAAGGTGGATGATCCCACACAGCTGGGGGGGATAGTGGACGTGACCTTTTACCTCCGTCTCATCGGATCCATGATGTACCTGGCCACTACCACACGTCCTGATATCGCTTTTGCTGTCAACCTCCTCGCTCAGTTCTCGCAGGCTCCTCGTGCCAGAGCCCTTCACTCGGCTGTGCGAGTGGTGCGGTACGTGGTCTCCACGCCGTACCTCAGACTCTGCTTTCGTCGACAGTGTTCGATGGTCCTAGACGGCTACACTGACAGCGACTGGGCTTGGAGCCCAGATGGACGCAGCCGTACTGGCTACGTGTTTCTGCTCGGTGGTACTGCTCTGTCTTGGCGTAGCGGGAAGCAGGGCTGCATCGCACGTAGCTCGTCGGAGGCAAAGTACGTTGCTTTGGGCGTAGGGGCTGCTGAGGCGGTATAGCGGCAGCGCCTGTTTCTTGAGCTTGGTCAGTCAGTACCCGCCATTGTGCTCCGTTGCGACAACCAGAGTGCTCTCGCCATTGCGGAGAACTCCGGTGTCTTTCACGCTCGCACGAAGCACATTGCGGTTGAGCATCACTTTGTGCGTGATCTGGTGGAGCGACACGTTATCTCCGTCATGTGGGTTGGCACTGACATGCAGCGTGTTGATTTCTTGACGAAGACACTAGCCCGCGGAAAGTTCTTGGTGGCCATTCGTTCTGTTGGGCTTCGCCCCATGCCTGAAGGGTGGTTGAGTGTGGGATGTGTGTCTATGTCTCATCTGTTTCACACTCACCATTGTACTTGTCTCAGTGCTGCACGTGTATGGACACGCGTACCATCGGGTCATGGGGGAGTGTTGTGATTTGTGACGTTCTTGTACAGTCTACTGTGACCACTCAGCCGTGTCCATACTCGTGCAGATCCCTGAGGCGTGCCCTGGTAACATCGGAGGGACGACGGGCGGCGGACTATCAGCCTGGAGCCGGCCGACTACCGTTCCAGAGCCCCGGACACTGCCGGGACTCCTTGCTGTTTTTTTGCAGCCTGCAGGAGTCTTTTCGGCGGACTTGCCATGACCCCGATTTGCATGTTTTTGCATTGTGTGTTCACCGTCTGATGATGGATGCATGCATGTGACCAGTTGTAGCGTTCGTGTTGCGATCCTGCTCATCTAGGTTCAGACGGCGTAGCATTCTGACATGTGTGCGCAGAGTTATGGCGAAAACAGTGGTTTTGGGCCAGTTTTAGGACAGTTCTTGGACCGCCGCGTGCGACACCCGCTGTGCGCCGCGGCAGGTATTTAGGTCATGGACCTGTCATTTGTTACCCCCCACCCCCCTCTCTGCAAATGCTATTGAAGCATTCAGACACTTTGCCTTGTGTCCCCTAGCCAAACTCTTGCCGTTGAGTGCACGACTTATGACTGTCGTCACCGTCTGATCAGGCACTGACGCCTGGTCAACGGGAGTGTTACTAGGAAGCTTCCTTGCATCTTCTCACAACAATGTTGAAATACAAGCGTATCAATGTGCGGAACATCCGTTACGTTGACGTAACACGAAGTGTTAGATCTTAAGGAATCCGTGACCAAGATATGTACATTTAAATATCGTTCACAATGCGAAGTGGTTGCTTGCCACTTTGCGACTAATTGTCAAAATGAAGTTAGCTAGTAGAATTGCAAACCCCATGAGACCTGAGTGGCTATCCGCCTCACCCATGCTGGTTGAGAACCGTCACGGCAAAACAGGCACAGTCATTTTTGGGAAAAGATGTTTATCATGCACGAGACACTTGGTTTTCACATGGTGGAGTGTTATGTGGAAAGAATATCCCAACACACCTTGAGGGTGGATGAGTGACCCGATGGAATTTCCATCACACACCTTGTGCCTTTAATTTGGCCAATGGATGTTTTGAAGAGTTGAGTCAAAATAGAATACAACCTTTGTAAATTCACCCGAGATGTGGCTCCTTGAAACACGAGCCTCAAAGTGCACAAAAAACACGTGAATGCATTGTCTAATCACAAAATCTGTTTGCACGCTTCATACTCACACCTCACAGCAAAATCTTGTCACAAAGTCATAGGCTTATGTGGCATATTTTCGCAGTCCCTTTGTCCTAACCAGTTCGCACCGAGGAAGGAAGCATGTTTGCGTGGTGGGATCTGAAAATATCGTGGTTCTCTCTCACATCTGGGAGTGCATTTGAAGCACACGATATCGTAAAGTTAAACATACAAAATATTTGGGGGAATGAAGTTACATGTGGTTTGGTGTATGGTTTGTGTCTTTTACAATATGATTTTTGTGGATAATTACAAGAAAAAATCCCAGTTTAACGTATTTCCATGTAGCTGAACGTACGTGTATAATGACACTTGGATTAGATTTGCGTTTTTACGTTTCAATTTCTATGGAAACAATATTTTATTTCATTTTATTTTTTAAAGTGATTAATGTTCAGTAAATTTATTAAATATTTACATATAATTCCATGTTTTGAATAAGATGCATGTGGAGATTTCTAAAAGTTTATGAGACTGGGATCTTGTGCATAGATTGTTGTGTGAAGTAATAAGATTCGCAAAGAAATGTCTAAGGCCCTCTAACTCGTGTCGACGAACCACGTTGTTTCATTGCTCAGAGGGTTTCGGCGGCTGATGCACAGTCATTCGCTGATAGATAGCCGCATCGAGCGGATTCGTCCGTTGGAGACAGCTTTTGACGTGGTCACATGCCCGGACAAACTTTAGGCGGATTTTTTCTGAGCCCACGTGGATATCTCTCCTATGCCGCAGAGGGCTTCGGCGTGTGCGTTTGTAGTTGTTGAGCCGCACCCATGCTTCGGATGATTTCCGCCAGCACTGGTTTTGACCTGTTCCGTCGTCGGATGAAATTCTTGCCACTTCGAGAGCTGCCGAATGGACGTTTCCATTCGTGTCCTGGAGGTGCCCAGTGTAAATGATGACAGCATGCACATCGTCGAGGTCAGCTGTCGATGTTGTCCGTATGGTTGGCACTCAGCATGCAAGGCCTGATTCCACCGGACTTTCGATCATCCGAACATCAGGTTAGGGTAAGGTTTCTACATGCCCATCACTCACGTTTCCAAATCTCGTTTCATCTGGGAAAGTGAATTCGAGGATTTGTTTTTGAAATGTTGGTGTGAAATACATGTGCCGCCACGAGTATGTCCGTGGTTTGTTGAAGGATAAGATGCTTCAACCCACGGAGTTTTTCGATTTCAATGTTTGCCTCGCCGGCCTGACCGGGCCGGGCATCGACTGGCGCAGCCATGGGACGGTCACGAGTTTGGCTGCTGAGGCGATGGGCGAATCAGCTCCGGCTCCGCCACCGCGCCACCATCGCGCCGGCCCTTGAAGCGGGTGCGCGACCTGGAAGGTCAGCGAGCGAGCACGTCGGACACCCAGAATCCAATGATACCGATTACCCTGAAATCATCGAGCTAAGCGGACAAGTTCACTGGGACTCGGCAATCGGTGATAAAAAGTATCGGCAGGGAGAGGAAATGCGTTTATGAGTGCTACCCTCGCTACGATCTCCTTCATTCGGACGAGAGGAGCGATGAAAGCCCTACGATAGATGAAATCTCTATTCATTCAGAATTGTGGAAGCCCATATTTGATTACCGAGTTCCAATTGGACCCCACTCGTCGACGATCGCAGGTCCGATATCGCAACAGCAACTTGTATCCTGCAAGATCGAACGGCTATTAACGTTTTACCTTCCAGTCCCACATGGAAAGGACGCCGATGCACCGCTCGATGGGATCCAACTATGCGTTTCTGGAGGGCTGCGTTGACGGCGGGCCGCCGTCGTTCCTCTCTTGAGTGGCTTGCGTCGTCGTTCCCCGCTTTCAAGCGAAATTTTACGCTTGTAGCGCCACCGCCGCCTCAGGAGGCCAGTTCGGCCTTCGATGCCACCCCTCAAAAGCCACGCAGCCAACT
The DNA here is from genome assembly GCA_023375785.1 of Penium margaritaceum. Taxonomy (NCBI): domain Eukaryota; kingdom Viridiplantae; phylum Streptophyta; class Zygnematophyceae; order Desmidiales; family Peniaceae; genus Penium; species Penium margaritaceum. The sequence goes on along the minus strand of SZWC01001612.1, from coordinate 48,260 downwards.
CATCCGTGATCCGACTTGCCAGTCTCAGGATTTTCCGGCGGTATCCGGGCAGAGGACCCACCAGTTATTGGACCGAAGCCATCCTCTCCGGGAAGCCCACCTGCCGGAGGAGCTCAATCAAGGCGGGTCCTTCGTGCCGTCATCGACCTTCTCCTTCCCCTTCCGAAACAGCAAAGCAAGCAGCCATGGCGGCTGTTGACGCTCTGGCCAAAGCAGCTGCGTCGAGGCTTCGTCTGCAAACCCCCTGCATTGCTCCAGCATCCATCCCCCAGGGCAGCAATTGCGCGTTTCAAAAGTTCGCGGGCCTGCGCGTGCAGCAACCGCTCAGGCTCTCAAACCCCAAAGCCGTCTGCCGGAAGGCCGGCACTCCCGCAGCTGTGCGGCGGCGACTTGCTGTGACGGCCGACTTCTCGAAGGTGCCGCAGAAGCCGATGGGGCTGTACGACCCCGCGTTCGACAAGGACGCCTGCGGAGTCGGATTCGTCGCGGAGCTTTCAAAGAAGCCCACTCGCAAAACTGTAGGTGGATGATGGCGAAGATCCCCTGTAGTGGACGACGAACTGCAGTAACCTCGTGAGAGTGGTACCAACAAGCATGCAAGGGATTGCCGTTGGAATGCATCCCGCGAGCCTAGAATGAGTTTGTT
>SZWC01001611.1:262574-274897 GCA_023375785.1 Penium margaritaceum | reverse complement strand
GCACCACTCCGCTACCAGTTCGCACCACTCCGCAACCAGTTCGCACCACTCCGCAACCAGTTCGCACCGTACCGCAACCAGTTCGCACCACTCCGCATTCCGTTTGCACCACTCCGCAACCAGTTTTGCACTACTCCGCAACCCGTTTGCACCACTCCGAAATCAGTCCCCACCACTCTGCAACGAGTTCACACCACTCCGCAACCAGTTCGCACCTCTCTGCAACCAGTTCGCGCCCCTTCGCAGACCGTTCACACCACTCCGCAACCTGGTAGCATCACTCCGCAACCAGTTTGCACCACTCTGCGACCAGTTTGCACCACTCCGCGACCAGTTCGCACCATTTTGCGACCAGTTCGCACCACTCAGCGACCAGTTTGCACCACTCCGCAACCAATTTCTACCACTCTGGAACCAGTTCGCACCACTCCGCAACCAGTTCGTACCACTCCGCAACAAGTTCCCACCACTCCGCAGCCAGATCGCACTACTCCGCAACCAGTTCGCACCACTCCACAACCAGTACGGACCACCTCGCAACCAGATCGCACCACTCTGCAACCAGTTTGACCACTCTGCAACCAGTTCGCACAACTCCGCAACCAGGTCGCACAACTCCGCAACCAGTTCGCACCACTCCGCAACCAGTTTGTACCACTCCGCAACCAGTTTGAACCACTCCGCTACCAGTTCGCACCACTCCGCAACCAGTTCGCACCACTCCGCAACCAGTTCATACAACTCCGCAACCAGTTATCACCACTCAGCAACAAATTTGCACCACTCCGCAACCAGTTCGCACAACTCTGCAACCAGTTCTCGCTACTCCGCAACCAGTTCGTACCACTCCACAACCAGTTCGCACCACTCCGCAACCAGTTCGCACCACTCTGCAACCAGTTCCCACCACTCCGCAACCAGTTCCCACCACCCCGCAACCAGTTCGCACCACTCCGCAACCAGTTTGCACCACTCCGCAACCAGTTCGCACCACTCCGCAAGCAGTTCGCACCACTCCGCAACCAGTTTGAACCACTCCACTACCAGTTCGCATCACTCCGCAACCAGTTCGCACCACTATTCAACCAGTTCCCACCACACCGCAACCAGTTCCCACCACCCCGCAACCAGTTCGGACCACTCCGCAACCAGTTCGCACCACTTCGCAGCCAGTTCACTCCACTCCACAACCAGTTCGCACAACTCCACAACCAGTTCGCACCACTCCGCAACCAGTTCGCACCATACCGCAACCTGTTCGCACCACTCCGCAACTCGTTCGCACCACTCCGCAACCAGTTTTCACTACTCGGCAACCCGTTTGCACCATTCCGAAACCAGTTCCCACAACCCTGCAACCAGTTCACACCACTCCGCAACCAGTTCGCACCACTCCGCAACCAGTTCGCACCCCTTTGCAGCCTGTTCGCACCACTCTGCAACCCGTTTGCACCACTCAGCAACCAGTTCGCACCACTCCGCGACCAGTTGGTGTTGACATGGTGTGCCCCTTGCCATGAGTGCCGTTGAGTGTACTTCCTGACTCGACCACTGAGGAGTGGTCGAACTCCTCATCTGAATTTAGATTTGAATTCCTTGGATTTTTCCATGCAGGATCGAGCTTTGAATCGCTCGATTTGAGTGATTATTCAGAAAGTTAACCTAGCCCGAAAAACGAGTGTTGGGTGGGTGGAATCTGGTACCCGCCATGGGTGGCGGGATATTCCACTGCCAGGGATCCGAGTTCATTCCTCATGGCCTCCAGATGCACCCGGGGCATGAATGAGGTGACCATAAGGACCTACTTGACCAAGATGAACTTCTCCTTGATTTCTGGGCGAGGAAAGGCGCTTCGACGGGTCATCGTTGAAGCGCCTCCCGTTGCCTAAAGTGCAAGACCAGGTGGGCGGCTCCACCAAGGGTTACTTTGACGGCCGTAGCAGGGGCTCTACTGCTCCGTTTTGGGCGTGCTTGGATGCGTTGGAAAGCTTAGATGAAAGGCTATAAGGATCTAATGTAATATGACTATGATAAGGAACAAAATCGTGTTTCGATTCAGTTATACTGAATGCGACGTGTTCTGCCCACTCACATCCGTCATCCTTGTGCTCCACACTCTTCACCAGTGGTGTCCCTTGGCTGCCCCAAACCTTGGTAGCATGCATCAGCAAGAGCTAGGCATCCTTGAGGGTGCCTCCACACCCACTAGAGCCAACAAAGGGTTATGGACCCACGTGCATAGAAGGACCCTAGCTCTACACCGTTCACGCTACCGCCACGCGCCATGGCACCGACCGAGCAAGAGAGCATCGGCGTCTCCAAGTTTGACGGACTTGGCTTCTACCTTTGGAGGTGGGAGTTTGAGGTCTTCCTCGATGACAAGGGCTTGCTTGAGCTGGTCAAGGGTGAAGAAACTGCCCCTCCGGGTACCGCGACGCCGGAGGAAGTGGAAGCGTACAAGAAGTGCAACAAGAAGGCGCTTGCTTTGTTGGTGTATGCGCTTGCTGCGATGCAGCGCACCCTCATTCAAGGATGCACGGAGGTCGCGGAGGCCTGGAAGAAACTCTGCACCATCTATCAGTCCACTAACCTTGCTAGCCAGCTCTTTGTCTTCAAGAGGCTTGTCACCCTCCGAGCCAATGAAGGCGACGACATCATGGAGATCCTGCAGCAGATCGAGCCCCTCACTATCAAGTGCGTAGCCACCGGATGGAAGGTCGACCCTCAGCTGCAAGCCATAATCCTCGTCCTGGCCTTGCCGGACAGTTGGAGTCCCATGATCACCATCGTAGGTGGCTGGTCCGCCGATGAGCTGAAGTACCCGAAGGTGGCTGAGTATGTTCGCAACGAATGGATGCGGCGTGGTGGGAGAGAGAGTGGGACGACATCAACTTCTGCCTATGTTTTCCGCCCTCAAGATGGAGGGGGAGGCAAGAAGGAGAAGGGTGCTAACCAGGGCACCAAGAGAGGTGACAACAAGGGGGGTTGCTACAGTTGTGGCAAACAGGGCCACTACGCACGTAATTGCCCCAACAAGAAGTCGGACCAGTCCATGAAGGGCAGGAAGAAGGACATCCAAGCCATGATGGCCAGGGAGTCTACCGACTTAACAGATCCGGAAGTCACTGTCATTGACTCTGGATCAGGCCGCCACACACGATGCAACTGGGCGGCATTCGTCACCTACGGCGCCACCAAGCGGCGCATGACAGTGGCTAACGGCAAAACAGAGTTGGCCGCGGGCGAAGGCAATGTTCGCATTGAGTCGGTGGTGAACGGTAAAGTCATTCCGTCCATCATCTACGACGTGCTCCACATGCCCAACTTTGGGGCAAACCTGCTGTCACTGAGCCGCCTTACCGACAAGGGGCTCGAGGTGCTCTTCAATAAGAAGGAGGCCATCATCCGGAAGGAGGGGGACGGCGAGGTGATTGCACGTGGCAAGAGGGAGGAGGACATGTACCTTCTCCGTACCAAGGTTCTCGCCGATACAGTGAAGACCAACACCGCTCACCTCGCGACGAAGGATGAAGGGGACCTGGACCTATGGCATCGCCGGTTGTACCACATTGCTCCCTCAACGGTGAGGGACATGGAAAAGAAGGAAGTGGTGCGGGGTCTTGAGGTCAATAGCCTCGACGCAGCCAATGATGCCGTGTGCGAGCCGTGCGTGGTCGGCAAGGCGACACGGCAGCCGTTTAATGGCAAAGGGACGTGAGCATCGGCGAAGTTGGAGGTGGTCCACACTAACGTGTGTGGACCATTCGAGAGCTCCATCGGGGGCGCTCGCTACTTCGTCACCTTCATCGACGACCACAGCCGCAAGCTCTACCTCTACATCATCAAGAGGAAGAGTGATGTCCTGACTTGTATGCAGGAGTTTGTGGCGGCNCCGTTTAATGGCAAAGGGACGCGAGCATCGGCGAAGTTGGAGGTGGTCCACACTAACGTGTGTGGACCATTCGAGAGCTCCATCGGGGGCGCTCGCTACTTCGTCACCTTCATCGACGACCACAGCCGCAAGCTCTACCTCTACATCATCAAGAGGAAGAGTGATGTCCTGACTTGTATGCAGGAGTTTGTGGCGGCAATAGAGCGCCAAACGGAGTTGAAGGTGAAGGCGTTCCGGAGCGACAACGGCGGCGAGTACGAGGGCTGCTCAGCATGGGTGAAGGGCAAGGGGATCGCGTGGCAGAAAACTACGCCACACTCTTCGCAGCAGAATGGCGTCACCGAGAGGGTAAACCGCACCATCCTCAACGTGATCCAGTCCATGTTGAACAACGCCGGCCTCGCGTAGTAGTACTGGGGCGAGGCGGCACGGACAGCGGCGTACATCATGAGCCTGACGCCAACGAAGCCGCTAAAAGACGCGGAGTCCAAGGTGTGGAAGACGTCACAAGAAGTGTGGAGCCGGAGGAAGCAAACTGTGGCACACCTCCGTACGTTTGGTTGTGTTGCACATGCTGTTGTGCAGGCACGGGAGGGGTCGGGCAAGCTGGACCCGTGAACTCGCCGGTGCATTTTCGTCGGGTACGAGAGCGGGAGCAAGGCATACCGGCTCTTCGATCCGCGGAGGCAGCAGATCGTGAAGAGTCACGACGTCACGTTCGATGAGGCCAGCCATTGGACGGACAAGGACGTGGGTCTCTCCAAGCATGGGGAGTGGCTGCCACTCCTTGAGGGGGAGACGTCGGAGGACGCAAAAGAGGGTGACGTCCCATTGGCTCCAACCGGCGAGAACCATCCGGGCAATGTTGGAGCGGCTGATTTCCATTCAGCCGAGTTGGACAATGAGTCCGAAGCGCCGGCAGCAGTGGAGCCGAACAAGGAGGTGGGGAGTGAGCCCGCATCTCCACGGTCCTCGAGAGAGGGGGAGCAGGCAAGTGGTGTAAGTGGCACCGCGAGGGGGCAGCAGCAGCAGCAGCAACGCCAGCCGCAGCAGCAGCCTCGGAGAAGCGGACGCGCAAGGAGGACGGCAAAGATGTACAATGCCGCAGAGGGCATCTGGACTGGGCTTGCTCAAGCGTTCTTTCCGCAAGAGGAGCCCGAGACCGTCAAGGAGGCGTTGCAACGGAAGGATGGGACTGAGTGGGAGGGAACTATAAAATCTGAGCTCGCCTCTCGTGAAGAGAATGGCACTTGGCAGCTGATTGACAGGGGGGGGGGGCGTAAAAATCATCGGCTCCAAGTGGATTTTCAAGAAGATGCTCACCAAGGAGGGGAAGGTGGAGCGGTACAAGGCNCGCAAGAGGAGCCCGAGACCGTCAAGGAGGCGTTGCAACGGAAGGATGGGACTGAGTGGGAGGGAACTATAAAATCTGAGCTCGCCTCTCGTGAAGAGAATGGCACTTGGCAGCTGATTGACAGGGGGGGGGGGCGTAAAAATCATCGGCTCCAAGTGGATTTTCAAGAAGATGCTCACCAAGGAGGGGAAGGTGGAGCGGTACAAGGCACGGCTGGTTGCAAAGGGGTACGCCCAGCGAAGGGTGAACACTGCAATGAAACCTTCGCGCCGGTGGCAAAGTTCGCCTCTATTCGCTCCATCCTCTCGGTGGCGGCGGTGCGCGACTACAAAGTCCACCAAATGGACGTGAAAGCTGCGTTCCTCAGCAGCAACCTGGACAAGGAGGTCTACATGGAGGTGCCGGAGGGGTTGGACACGCCGCCGGGGAAGGTGTGCCGGCTTCGCAAGGCGCTCTACGGGCTGAAGCAAGCGACACTCATGTGGTACCTGAAAATGGACGGCTTCATGGCCGAGCTTGGCTTCAAGCGCTGCGACGCGGATCACAGCGTGTACGTGCGGAAGCAGCCAGGGTTGCACCAGATCGTGGCACTCTACGTGGATGATCTCATCCTCGTGTCGTCGGACATGGAGGAGTTGGTGAACCTGAAGCGACAGCTGGGCGGTCGGTTCAAAATGACTGATATGGGCGAGCTCGAGTACTACCTCAGCGTCGCCATCAAGAGGGACCGCAAGGCACGCCCGCTCGAGATGGGGCAGGCAAAGTACATACAAGAGGTGCTCCGCCGCTACAACATGGAGGAGTGCAACCCCATCGGCACACCCATGACCACCACGTGTGAGCTGAGCTCGAGCATGGGCCCGAGCACGGACGAGGAGAAGGAGGAGATGGCAAGTGTGCCATACCAGTCGGCAGTGGGGAGCATTATGTACGCCATGGTGTCGACGCGGCCCGACCTGGCTTTCGTGGAGGGGCAAGTGAGCCGCTACGTTGCTGACCCCGGGCCGTTGCATTGGCAAGCGGCAAAGCGGATCCTCCGCTATTTCAAGGCGACAAAACAGTCACGGCTCGTGTTTGGAGGGGGAGCACGTGACGACTCCCTTGAGTTGGTCGGCTACTTGGATGCCGACTGGGCTGGTGATGTGGATGACAGAAAATCAACGTCGGGGTACATGTTTGTGCTTGGTGGTGCGGCCATTTCATGGGTAAGAAGGAAGCAGGACTGCGTGGCGCTGTCCAGCACCGAAGCGGAGTACATCGCGCTCGCGGAAGCCGCAAAGGAGGCGGTGTGGCTAAGGCGGCTGCTAAAGGAGATCGGCGTACCGCAAAGGAAGCCGACGGTACTCAACGTTGACAACATGAGTGCCATCAGCCTGACCCTGAACCCAGTGCTGCACAGGAGGACCAAGCACATCGAGATCCGTCATCACTGCGTGCGGGACTTGGTGGCGAAGGGAGATGCGGCTATTGTGCATTGTGGCACTAAGCGCATGCTCGCCGATGCCATGACCAAGGCACAGCCCAAGGACATGCACAACGCAAGCTGCATGGAGCTTGCTCTGCACTGTGAAGTTTAGAATGCTACAGGTTCCAAAGACAGGGCATCAAGGCTGCGGTGCAAGAGGGAGATTGTTGACATGGTGTGCCCCTTGCCATGAGTGCCGTTGAGTGTACTTCCAGGTTAGACAACTGAGGAGTGGTCAAACACCTGATCTAACTTTAGATTTCGATTCCTTGGGTTTTTCCATGCAGGATCGAGCTTTGAATCGCTCAATTTGAGTGAGTATTCAGAGAGTTAACCTAGCCCAAAAAACGGGTGTTGGGTGGATGAAATCTGGTACCCGCCATGGGTGGTGGGATATTCTACCGCCAGGGATCCGAGTTCATTCCTAATGGCCTCCAAATGCACCCGGGGCATGAATGAGGTCACCATAAGGACCTCCTTGACCAGGATGAACTTCTCCTTGACTTCTGGGCGAGGAAAGGCGCTTCGACGGGTCATCGTTGAAGCGCCTCCCGTTGCCTAAAGTGCAAGACCAGGTGGGTGGCTCCACCAAGGGCTACTTCGACGGCCGTAGCATGGGCTCTACTGCTCCGTTTTGGGCGTGCTTGGATGCATTGGAAAGCTTAGATCACAAGCTATAAGGATCTAATGCAATCTGAATATGCTAAGTAATAAAATCGTGTTTCGATTCAGTTCGACTGAAAGCGACGTGTTCTGCCCACTCACATCCGTCATCCTTGTGCTCCACACTCTTCACCAGTGGTGTCCCTTGGCTGCCCCAAACCTTGGTAGCATGCATCAGCAAGAGCTAGGCATCCTTAAGGGTGCCTCCATACCCACTAGAGCCAACAGTTCGCACCACTCAGCGACCAGTTTGCACCATTCTGCGACGAGTTCGTACCACTCAGCGACCATTTCGCACCACTCCGCAGCCAATTTCAACCACTCTGCAACCAGTTCGCACCACTCCGCAACCAGTTCGCACCACTCTTCAACCAGTTCGCACCACTCCGCAGCCAGATCGCACCACTCCGCGACCAGGTCGCACCACTCCGCAACCAGTACGAACCACCCCGCAACCAGATCGTACCACTCTGCAACCAGTTTGACCACTCTGCAACCAATTCGCACAACTCCGCAACCAGTTTGCACAACTCCGCAACCAGTTTGCACCACTCCGCAACCAGTTCGTACCACTCCGCAACCAGTTTGCACCACTCCACTACCAGTTCGCACCACTTTGCAACCAGTTCTCGCTACTCCGCAACCAGTTTGCACCACTCCGCAACCAGTTCGTACCACTCCGCAACCAGTTTGCACCACTCCACTACCAGTTCGCACCACTTTGCAACCAGTTCTCGCTACTCCGCAACCAGTTCGCACCACTCCGCAACCTGTTTGCACCACTCCGCAACCAGTTTGAACCACTCTGCAACCAGTTCACACCACTCCGCAATCAGTTCACACAACTCTGCAACCAGTTATCACCACTCCGCAACAAGTTTGCACCACTCCGCAACCAGTTCCCACAACTTCGGAACCAGTTCTCGCTACTCCGCAACCAGTTCGCACCACTCCACAACCAGTTCCCACCACTCCGCAACCAGTTCGCACCACTCCGCTACCAGTTCCCGCCACTCCGCAACCAGTTTACACCACTCCGCAACTAGTTCGCACCACCCCGCACCCAGTTTGCACCACTCCGCTACCAGTTCCCGCCACTCCGCAACCAGTTTACACCACTCCGCAACTAGTTCGCACCACCCCGCACCCAGTTTGCACCACTCCGCTACCAGTTCCCGCCACTCCGCAACCAGTTTACACCACTCCGCAACTAGTTCGCACCACCCCGCACCCAGTTTGCACCACTCCGCTACCAGTTCCCGCCACTCCGCAACCAGTTTACACCACTCCGCAACTAGTTCGCACCACCCCGCACCCAGTTTGCACCACTCGGCAACCCGTTTGCACCACTCGACAGCCAGTTCGCGCCACTCCGCGACCAGTTCACACTACTCCGCAACCAGTTATCACCACTCCGCAACAAGTTTGCACCACTCCGCAACCAGTTCGCACAACTCCGCAACCAGTTCTTGCTACTCCGCAACCAGTTCGCACCATTTCACAACCAGTTCCCACCACTCCGCAACAAGTTCGCACCACTGCGCAGATGGTCGCATCACTCCGCAACCAGTTCGCACCCCTTCGCAGCCTGTTCGCACCACTCCGCAACCCGTTTGCACCACTCGGCAACCAGTTCGCACCACTCCACGACCAGTTCGCACCACTCCGCAACCAGTTCCCACCATTCTGCGACCAGCTCGCACCACTCAGCGACCAGTTCGCACCACTCCGCAACCAATTTCTACCACTCTGCAACCAGTTCGCACCATTCCGCAGCCAGTTCGCATCACTCCGCAACCAGTTCGCACCACTCCGCAGCAAGATCTCACCACTCCGCAATCAGTTCGCACCACTCCGCAACCAGTACGAACCAACCCGCAACCAGATCGCACCACTTTGCAACCAGTTTGACCACTCTGCAACCAGTTCGCACAACTCCGCAACCAGTTCGCACAACTCCGCAACCAGTTCGCACCACTCCGCAACCAGTTTGTACCACTCCACAACGAGTTCGCACCACTCCGCGGCCAGTTCGCACCACTCCACGACCAGTTTGCACCACTCAGCGACCAGTTCGCACCACCCCGCAACCAACTCCTACCATTTTGCTACCATTTCGCACCACTCCGCAACCAGTTTGCACCACTCCGCAACCAGTTCGCACAACTCCGCAACCAGTTCGCACCACTCCGCAACCAGTACGCACCACTCCACAACCAATTTGCACCACTCCACAACCAGTTCGTACCACTCCACAACCAGTTCGAACCACTCCGCAACCAGTTTGTACCACTCCGCAGGCAGTTCGCACCACTCCGCAACTAGTCCGCACCACTCCGCAGCCAGTACAAACCACCCCACAACCAGATCAAACAACTCTGCAACAAGTTTGACCACTCTGCGACCAGTTCGCACAACTCCACAACGATTTCGCACAACTCCGCAACCAGTTTGCACCACTCCGCAACTAGTTCGCACCACCCCGCACACAGTTTGCACCACTCCGCTACCAGTTCGCACCACCTTGCAACCAGTTCGCACCACTCTGCAACCAGTTCGCACCACTCTGCAACCAGCTCGCACCACTCCGCAACCAGTTTGCACCACTCCGCAATCAGTTCACACCACTCCGCAACTGCTTCGCACCACTCCGCAACACGTTTACACCACTCCGCGACCTGTTCGTACCACTCCGCAACCAGTTCACATTACTGCGCAACCCGTTCGCACCACTCCACCACCAGTTCGCACCACTCCGCGACCAGCTCGCACCACTCCGCGACCAGCTCGCACCACTCCACAACAAGTTCGCACCACTCCGAAACCAGTTGGCACCACTCCACAACACGTTCGCACCACTCCGCAACCAGTTCGGACCACTCTGCAACCAGTTTGCACAACTCCGCAGCCAGTTCACACCTCTCCGCAACCAGTTCGTACAACTCTGCAACCAATTCGCACCATTCCGCAACCAGTTTGCACGACTCCGCAACCAGTTCGCAACCCGTTTGCACCACTCCGCAACCAGTTCGCACCACTCCACGACCAGGTCGCACCACTCCGCGACCAGTTCGCACAACAACGCAACCAGTTCGCACCATTCGCAACCAGTTCGCACCACTCCGCAACCAGTTCGCACCCCTTCGCAGCCCGTTCGCACGACTCCGCAACCAGTTCGCAACCCGTTTGCACCACTCCGCAACCCGTTCGCACCACTCCGCAACCAGTTGGCACCCCTTTCGCAGCCTGTTCGCACCACTCGCAACCCGTTCACACCACTCCGCAACAAGTTCGCACCAATCCGCGACCAGATCGCACCACTCCGTAACCAGTTCGCACCACTCCGCAACCAGTTCGCACAACTCCGCAACCAGTTCACACCACTCCGCAAGTGGTTTGCACCAATCCGCATTCAGTTTACATCCCTTCGCAGCCCGTTCGCACGACTCCGCAACCCGTTCCCACCACTCCGCAACCAGTTCGCACCACTCCGCGACCAGTTGGCACCACTCATCGACCAGTTCCCACCACTGTGCGACCAGTTCGCACCACTAAGCGACCAGTTCGCACCACTCCGCAACCAAAACCTACCACTCCACAACCATTTCGCACCCCTCCGAAACCAGTTTGCACCACTCTGCAACCCATTCGCACCACTCCGCACCCAGTTTGCACCACTCCGCGACCAGTTCGCACCACTCCGCGACCAGTTCGCAGCACTCCGCAACCAGTTCGTACCACTCAGCGACCAGTTCGCACCACTTCGCAACCAGTTCCCATCACTCCGCAGCCAGTTCGAACCACTCCACAACCAGTTCGCACCACTCCCCAACCAGTTCGCACCACTCTGCGACCCGTTCGCACCCCTCCGCGACCAGTTTGCACCACTCTGCGACCAGTTCGCACCACGCACCACTCGCAACCCGTTCCCCCGCAACCAGTTCGCACCACTCCGCAACCAGTTTGCACCACTCCGCGACCAGTTCGCACCACTCCGCAACCAGTTCGCACCACTCCGGAACCAGTTATCACCACTCCTCAACCAGTTCGCACCTCTCCGCAACCAGTTCGCACAATTCCGCAACCAGTTCTCGCCACTCCGCAACCAGTTCGCACCACTCCACAACCAGTTCGCACCACTCCGCAACCAGTTTGCACCACTGCGCAGCCAGTTCACATCGCTCCGCAACCAGTTCGCACCACTCCGCAACCAGTTCGCACCACTCTGCAACCAGTTTGGAACACTCCGCAACCAGTTCGCACCATTCCGCAGCCAGTTCACACCACACTGCAGCCAGTTCGCACAACTCCGCAACCAGTTCGCACCTCTGTGCAACCAGTTCGGACCATACCGCAACCGGTTCACACCACTCCACAACCTGTTCGCACCACTCCGCAACCAGTTTGCACTACTCCGCACCCCGTTTGCACCACTCCGCAACCAGTTCCCACCACTCTGCAACAAGTTCACACCACTCCGCAACCAGTTCGCACCACTCCACAACCAGTTCACACCCCTCCCCAGCCCGTTCGCACCACTCCGCAACCAGTTCGCACCACTCCGCAACCAGTTAACACTACTCCGCAAACAGTTCGCACCACTCCGCAACTGGTTCGCACAACTCCGCAACCAGTTATCGCCACTCCGCAACCAGTTCGCACCACTCTACAACCAGTTTGCACCATTCCGCAGCCAGTTCGCACCACTGCGCAGCCAGTTCGCATCACTCCGCAAGCAGTTTTCACCACTCCGCAACCAGTTTGCACCACTCCGCAAGCAGTTCGCTCCACTCCGCAACCAGTTCGGACCACTCCGCAACCAGTTCACACCACTCCGCAGCCAGTTCACACCACTCCACAACCAGCTCGCACAACTCCGCAACCAGTTCACACCACTCCGCAACCAGTTCGCACCACTCCGCAACCAGTTCGCACCACTCCGCAACCAG
>SZWC01001611.1:239124-262274 GCA_023375785.1 Penium margaritaceum | reverse complement strand
CGCAACCAGTTCGCACCACTCCGCAACCAGTTCGCACCACTCCACAACCAGTTCGCACCACTCCGCAACCAGTTCGCACCACTCCGCAACCAGTTTGCACCACTCTGCTACCAGTTCGCACCACTCCGTAACCAGTTCGCACCACACCGCAACCTGTTCGCACCGCACCGCAGCCAGTTTGCACCACTCCACAACCAGTTTGCACCACTCCGCAACCAGTTCGCACCACTCCGCAACCAGTTCACACCACTCTGCAACCTGTTCACACCACTCCGCAACCTGTTCGTACCACTCCGCAACAAGTTCACACCACTCTACAACCTGTTCGCACCACTCTGCGTTCAGTTTGCACCAGTCCGCGACCAGTTCGAACCAGTCCACGACCAGCTCGCACCACTCCGCAACCAGTTCGCACCTCTCCGCAACCAGTTCACACCACTCCGCAACGTGTTTGCACCACTCCGCTACCAGTTCGCACCACTCTGCAACCAGTTCGCACCACTCCGCAACCAGTTCGCACCACTCCGCAACCAGTTCTCAGCACTCCACAACCAGTTCGCACCACTCCGCAGCCAGTTCAAACAACTCCAAAACCAGTTCTCACCACTCCGCAACCAGTTCGCACCATTCCACAACCAGTTCGCACCACTCCGCAACCAGTTCGCACCACTCCGCAGCCAGATCGCATCACTCCGCAACCAGTTCGCACCACTCCGCAACCAGGTTCCACCACTTCGCAACCAGTTTGCACCACTCCGCAACCAGTTCGCACCACTCCGCAGCCAGTTCGCATCACTCCGCAACCAGTTCGCACCACTCCGCAACCAGGTTCCACCACTTCGCAACCAGTTTGCACCACTCCGCAACCAGTTCGCACCACTCCGCACCCAGTTCGCACCACTCCGCAGCCAGTTCGCACCACTCCGCAACCAGTTCGCACCATTCCACAACCAGTTCGCACCACTCCGCAACCAGTTCGCACCACTCCGCAGCCAGATCGCATCACTCCGCAACCAGTTCGCACCACTCCGCAACCAGGTTCCACCACTTCGCAACCAGTTTGCACCACTCCGCAACCAGTTCGCAACTCTCCACAAGCAGTTCGCACAACTCCGCAACCAGTTCGCACCACTTCGCTACCAGTTCGCACCACTCCACAACCCGTTCGTGGCACTCCGAAACCAGTTTGCACCTCTCCGCAACCAGTTCACACCACTCACCAGTTACACGCACTTACACGCACTTACACATACTTACACGAACTTACATACACTTACACACAATTACACACACATACACACACTTAGACGAATGTACACGTACCTATGCGTGCTTACATACACTTACACGCACTTATACGCACTTACACGGACTTATACGCACTTACACGCACTTACACGCACTTATACACACTTACACGCACTTCCATGCACATACGCACTTACACGCACTTACACAAACTTCCATGTAGGTATACGCACTTACATGTACTTACACGTACGTACACGCACATACACGCACTTACAAGTACTTACCCACACTTACACACACTTACACACACTTACACGCACTTACACGTACTTATACGCACTTACACGCACTCATACGCACTCACACGTACTTACACAAACTTACACGCACTTACACACACTTACACGCAGTTACACGTACTTATACACACTAACCCTCACTTACACACACTTACACACACTTACACGAACTAACACGCACTTACACGCACTTATATGTACTTACACGTACTAAAACACACTTACACGAACTTACACACACATACACACACTTACACACACTTACATGCACTTACACACACTTACATGCACTTACACACAGAAACACGCACTTACACGTACTTACACGTATTTACCCGCACTTACACAAACTTACACACACTGACAAGCACTTACACGTACTTACATGCACTTACACACACTTACACGTACTTACACATAATTACATGCACTTACACGCACTTCCACGCACTTACACGCACTTACATGTACTTACACATACTTACACGTTCTTACATGCACTTACACGCATTTACACACACTTACACGCACTTACACGTACTTACATGAACTTGAACGCACTTACACGCACCTACACGTACTTACATGCACTAACACGCATTTATACATACTTACACGTACTTACACGAACTTACACACACTTACACGCACTCACACGTTTTTATACACAATCATACACACTTTCACACACTTACACGCACCTACACGCACTTACACACACTTACATGCACTTACACACACTTATACACACTTACACGCACTTACACGTACTTACACGCACTTACACGTACTTACATACACTTACACAAACTTACACACACGTACACGCACTTGCACATAATTTCATGCACTTACATGCACTTACAAGCACTCACACGTACTCACACGTACTTAAACAAACTAACACGCACTTACACACACATACACACACTTACACACACTTACACACACTAACGCGTACTTACACGCACTTACACACACTTACACGAACTTACACACACTTACACGGTCTTTTATGTACTTACACACACTAACACACACTTACATGAACTTACACGCACATACACACACTTACACACACTTCCACGTACTTATATGCAGTTACACACACTTATACACACGTATACACACTTACACGTACTTACACGCACTTACCCACACTCACACGAACTTACACGTACTTACACGCACTGACAAGCACTTACACACACTTACACGCACTTACACACACTTACACGTACTAACACGTACTTACATACACTTAGACACAATTATACACACTTACACGTACTTACATGTACTTAGACGCACTTACACGCACTTACATGCACTTACACATACTTACACACACTTACACGCACATACACATACTTACACGAACTTGAACGCACTTACACGTACTTGCACATACTTACACGCACTTACATGAACTTACACGCACTTACACGTACTTACATGTACTTACACGCTATTACACTCACTTACACGCACTTACACACACTTACACGTACTTACACGTAATTACACGCACTTTCACACACTTACACGCATCTCCACGTACTTACACACACTTATGTACACGTACACACACTTACACACACTTACACGTACTTACACACACTTACACGCACTTGTACTTACTCACACTTACACAAACTTACATGCACGTACATGCACTTCCACGTACTTACATGCACTTACACGTACTTAAACGCACTTAAACGCACATACACAAACTTAAACATACTTACACATACTTTCACGCACTTACACGTACTTACACGCACTTCCACGCACTTACACAAACCTACATGTACACTTATACACACTTTCAAACACTTCCATGTACCTACACGCACTAACACGTACTTACATGCACTTACATGCACTTATACGCACTTAAACGCACTAACACGTACTTACACGCACTTACACGCACTTACACTCACTTACATGCAGTTTTATACACTTACACGCACTTACCCGCACTTACACGAACTACACACACTTATATGCACTAACACGCATTTACATGCACATACACGCACTTAAACACACTTACACGTACTTACACGTACTTACACGTACTTGCACGAACTTACACGCACTTACATGCACTTACCAAACTTCCGTACTTCCACGTACTTACACGCACTAACACACACTTACACACACTTACACACACATACACAAACGTACATGCACTTATACGCACTTATACGTACTTACACGTACTTACACGTACTTACACGAACTTACACGTACTTGCACATACATACACATACTTACATGCACCTACCAGTACTTACACGCACTTATCCACACTTACACAAACTTACACGTACTTACACGCACTGACACACAGTGACACGCACATACACACACTTACACACACTTTCACGCACTTACACACACTTACATGCACTTACACCTACTTACACGCACTTATACACACATACATGTACTTACATGCACTTAAACGTACTTATACACACTTACACGTACGTACATGCACTTACACGTACTTACACATACTTCCACACACTTACACGCACTTACACACACGTACACGTACTTACATAAAATTACATACACTTACACGCACTTCTACGTAGTTACACACACTTCCACGCACTTACATGCACTAACACGCACTAACACATACTTACATGCACTTACACAAACTTACACATACGTACACGCACTTACACACACTTGCACGCACTTACACACACGTACACACACTTACACGCACTTGCATACACTGATATGCACTTAAACGCACTTACACACAATTACACGTACTTACACGCACTTACACACACTTATACGTACTTACACGCACTTACACAAAATTTCACGCACATACACGTACCTACACGCACTTATAGGCAGTTATACATACTGACATACACTTACACGCACTTACACATACTTACACGCACTTACAGACACTTACACGCACTTACACGCACTTGCACGTAATAGCATGCACTTACACGCAATTAAAAGAACATACACCCACTTACACGTACTTACACACACTTACACGTACTTACACACACTTACACGCACTTATACGCACTTACACAAACTTACACGAACTTACACGCACTTACATGCACTTACACAAACTTACACATACTCACACGCACTTACACGCACTTATACGCACTTACATGCCCTTCCATGCACTTACACGTACTTCTACGTACTTCCATGCACTTGCATGCACTTACACGCACTTACACGCACTCACATGCACTTACACGCACTTACACGCACTTACACACACTTACACGTACTTACACGCACTTACACACACTTAATCAAACTTCCACATACTTATGCATAGTTATACGCACTTACACGCACATACAAACACTTACACGAACTTACTCGCACATACACGTAATGACACGTACTAACACGCACTTACACGTACATCCACGTACTTACACACACTTAAACGCACTTACACGCACTTGCACGTACTTACACGCACGTACGAACACTTACATGTACTTACACGCACTTACCACACTTACACAAACTTACACATACTTACACACACTGACACGCATTTACACACACTTACACGCACTTACACGTACTTACACGCACTTGCATAAACGTACAGGCACTTACACGCACTTACACACACTTCCATACCTCCATGCACTTACACGCACTTGCACACACTTATGCGCACTTACACACACTTACACATACTTACACGAACTTCAAGCACTTACACGCACTTATACATACTTAAACGCACTTCCACGCACTTACACAAACTTACACACACTTACACGTACTTACACGCACTTATACGCACTTACAAGCACTTTCACGCACTTTCACGCACTTACACGCACTCACACACACTCACACGTACTTACACAAACTTACACGTATGTATACACACTTAGATATACGTACACATAGTTACACGCACAAACCCACACTTACACACACCTACACACACTTACACGAACTCACATGCATTTACACGCACTTTTATGTACATACATACATTTACACGCACTTATACAAACTTACACGCACATACACACACTTACACACACTTACATGCACTTACACGCACTTACACGCACATACACACACTTACACACAATTACACATACTTACACGTACTTACCCACACAAGCTTACACGCACTTACATGCACTGACAAGCAGTTACACACACTTACACACACTTACACACACTTACACGCACTTACACACGCTTACTCGTATGTAGATGCACTTCCATGCACTTACACGCACTTACACGTACTTACACACACTTACACGTACTTACACGTACTTACATGCACTTATACACACTTACACACACTTACACGCACTTATACGTACTTACACGAGCTTGAACGCACTTACACACACTTACACGTACTTACATGCACTATCACACACTTACACATACGAACACATACTTACATGAACCTACACACACTTACACACACTTACATGCACTTACCCGCCATTACATACACTTACACACACTTACACGCACTTACACAAACTTACACGTAATTACATACACTTTCACACACTTAAATGCCCCTACATGCACTTTCACGCACTTACGTGTACTTACACACACTTAACCACACTTACACGTACTTACATGCACTTACACGCACTTACACGTACTTACACGCACATACACAAACTTACACGCACATACACACACTTTCACGTACTTACACGCAAGTACACGCACTTACACGCACTTACACATACTTACACAAACTTAAACGTATTTACACGTACTTACACACACTTACACGCACTTACACGTACTTACACAAACTTACATGTACTTAGACATACCTACACACACTTTCACACACGTCCACGTACCTCCATGCACTTACACGTACTCACATGCACTTACACGCACTTACACGCACTTCCACGCACTAACACATACATACACACACTTACACGCACTTACACGCACTTATACACACTTTCACACACTTACACATACTAACATGTACCTACACGCACTTACGTGCACTTGCACATACTTACACGCAATGAGACGTACTTACACGTACTTATACACACTTACACATACTTATATGCACTTGCACGTACTTAAACGCACTCACACACACTTACACGTCCTTACACGCACTTACACAAACTTACACGTACTTATACGCACTTACACGCACTTACACGCACTTACACGCAATTCTGTACACTTACACAAACTTACACGCACTTACACGCACTTACACATACTTACACGCACTTACATATACTTACGCATAGTTACATGCACTTACACGCACTTACACGAACTTACACGCACTTACATGCAATTACACATACTTACACACACGTACACGAACGTACACGCACTTACGCAAACTTACATGCACTTACACGCACTTACATGCACTTACACAGACTTACATGCACTTACACGTACTTATACAAACTTACACGTGATTTTACGCACTTTTACACACTTACACGCACTTACACGCACTTACACGTACTTACACGCACATACACGCACTTGTACACACTTACACGCACTTACACACACTTAAACACACTTACACACACTTACACGTACTTACACACACTTACACGCACTTACACACACCTACACACACTTACCTGCACTTACACAAACTTATACGCACTTATACAAACTTACACGTGCTTTTACGCACTTTTACGCAATTACACGTACTTACACGTACTTAAACGTACTTACACGTACTTACACATACTTGAACGCACTTACACACACTTACACGTACTTATACGCACTTACAAGAACTTACACACACCTACACACACTTACCCGTACTTACACAAACTTACACCTACTTACACGTACTTACACGCATTAACACACACTTACATGCACATACATGTACATACACACACTTACACGTACTTTCATGCACTTACACGCACTTACACGCACTTTCACACACTTACACACACTTACACACACTTACACACACTTACCCGCTCTTACACAAACTTACACGTACATACACATACTGACACACACTTACACGCACTTACACGTATGTAAACGTACTTACACACACTTACATGCACTTAGATGCACTTACGCGCACTTACACGCACTTACACGCACTCATACACACTTACACTCACTTATCTGTACTTACAAAAACTTACACGCACATACACATACTGACACATACTTAAACGCACTTACACGTACATACACACACTTACACACACTTACACGCACTCACCCATACTTACATGAACTCCCACATACTTGCACACATTGACACGCATTTACACACACATACACGCACTAACATGCACTTGAACGAACTTACAGGCAGTTACACGCACTTACATGCACTTCCACACTTCCACGCATTTACACGCACTTACACACACTTACACGAACGTAAACGCACTTACACACACTTATACAAACTTACACGCACTTACACACACTTATAAGCACTTACACGCACTTACACGAACTTACACGCATTTACACGCACTTACACAAACTTACACGTACTTACAAGCACTTACACACACTTACACGCACTTACACATACTTATACGCAATTTTACACACTTACACGCACCTACATGTACTCACCCACACTTACACAGACTTAGACATACTTACACATACTGACACGCACTTACACGCACTTACACGCACTTACCTGCACTTACACAAACTAACATGTGCTTGCACGCGCTGACACACACTGACACGTACTTATACGAACTTAAATACACTTACACGCACTTACACACACTTAAACTCACTTATACTCACTTTCACACACTTACACGTACTTACACGCACTTACACACGCTTAAACACACTTACACGTACTTACATGCAGTTACACGCACTTACACGCACTTACATGCACTTACCTGCACTTACACAAACTTACACAGACTTACATGCACTGACAAACATTTACAAGTACTTATACGCACTTACACGGACTTACACGCACTTACACGCACTTGCATGAACTTGCACGCACTTACACACATTTCCAAACTTCCACGCACTTACACATACTTACAGGCACTTACACGCACTTACGCGTACTTACATGCACTTCCACGCACTTACACACAGCTACACAAACTTAAACGCACTTACACACAATTACACGCACTTACACACACTTAAACGAACGTACATGTACTTACGCAAACTTACATGCACTTGCATGAACTTACACACACTTACACGTACTTATACAAACTTACACGTGCTTTTACGCACTTTTACGTACTTGTACGCACTTACACGTACTTAAACACACTTACACACACTTACACACACTTACACGTGTTTACACGCACTTACATGCACCTACACGCACTTACCCGTACTTACACAAACTTACACCTACTTACACGTACTTACATGCACTTACACACACTTACATGCACATACATGCACAGACACACACTAATACGCACTTACATGCACTTACACGCACTTACACGCACTTACACACACTTACACGTACTTACACGCACTTACACGTACTTACACGCACTCATAGACACTTACACACACTTACCCGCACTTACACATACTTACACGCACATAAACATACTGACACGCACTTACACGCACTTCCACGTACATACACGCACTTACACACACTTACACGAACTTACACACTTACACGTACTTACCTGCACTTACATGAACTCACACATACTTACACGCATTGACACGCATTTACACACACTTACACGCACTTACACAGACTTACATGCACTTGAACGAACTTACACGCACTTACATGCACTCACATGCACTTCCACACTTCCACACACTTACACGTACTTACACGTACTTACACCAACGTACACGCACTTGCACACACTTACACGAATGTACATGCACTTACATGCACTTATACGCACTTACACACACTTACACGCACTTACACAAAATTACACGCATTTACATGCACTTACACAAACTTACACGCACTTACAAGCACTTACACGTACTTATACGCCCTTACACATACTTACACACACTTACACGCACCTACATGCACTCATCCATACTTACTTGAAGTTACACGCACTTACACATACTAACACACACGTACACGCACTTACATGCACTTACCCGCACTTACACAAACTTACACACACTTATACGCACTGACACACACTGACATGTACTTACACATACTTACACACACTCACACGCAATTACACACACTTAAACTCACTTATACCTACTATCACGCACTTACACATACTTACACGCATTTACACATGCTTAAACACACTTACACATACTTACATGCACTTACACACACTTACACACACTTGTGCATACTTCCACGCACTTACACGCACTTACACACACTTACACACACTTAGACGCACTTACGCACACTTCCATGCACTTACACGCACTTACACGCACTTACACGCACTTACACGAACGTACACGCACTTAGACGCACTTAGACACAGTTACACACACTTACACGCACTTACATGCACTAATACGCACTTACACATACTTACATGCACTTACAGGAACTTACATGCATTTACACGTACTTACACACACTTATACGCACTTACATGCACTTACACACACTTACACGTACTTGCACACACTTAAACGCACTTACACACACTTACACGCACTTACACGTACTTACACGTACTCACACGTACTTATACGCACTTATACGCACTTACATTAACTTTTACACACCTACACACACCTACACGCACTTACACGTACTTACACGTACTTACACACACTTACACGTACTTACACGCACTTACACACACTTACACGCGCTTACGCAAACTTACACGCACTTACACGCACTTGCATGAACGTACAGGCACTTACACGCACTTAAACGCACTTCCACACTTCCACGCACTTACACACAATTACACACACTTACACAAACGTTCACGTACTTACACAAACTTACACAAACTTACACGCATTTATACACACTTATACGCACTTACACGTACTTATACGCACTTACACGAACTTACACGCACTTACACGCACTTACACGTACTTACACGTACTTACAAGCACTGACACGTACTTACACGCACTTACACACACTTACACACACTTACACACACTTACACACACTTACACGCACCTACATGCACTCACCCGCACTTACACAAACTTGCACATACTTACACGCACTGACACGCACTGACACGCACTTACCCGCACTTACACGCACGGACACACAGTGACACGTACTTACACGCACTTAAACACACTTACACGCACTTACACACACTTACACCCACTTACACCTACTTTCACGCACTTACACACACTTACACCTGCCTACACACGCTTAAACATGCTTACATGCACTTACACACACTTACACGCACTTCCACACACTTACACGCACTTCCACACACTTACACATACTTACACGCACTTACACACACACACACACACACACACATACACGCAGTTCCACGCACTTCCACATACGTACACGTACTTGCACGCACTTACACGCAATTTCACAAACTTACATGCACTTACACGCACTTACACACAGTTACACACACTTACACGCACTTACATGCACTAACACGCACTTACACATAATTACACACACTTACACGAACTTGCATGCATTTACACGCACTTACACGCACTCTTGCGCACTTACATGTACTTACATGCACTTACACACACTTACACGTACTTACACACACCTACACACACTTACACGCACTTACACGCACTTACGCACACTTGCACACACTAACATGCACTAACACATAATTCAATAAACTTACACTTCTTACACGCTCTTACACATACTTACACACGCTTACTCATACTTACACACACTTACAGGAACTTACACGCACTTACACGCACTTACACGTACTTACACACACTTACACGATCTTACAGACATGTATACACACTTACACGCACTTACACGCACTTACATGCACTTGCACGCACTTACACACACTTACACGCACTTACACGCACTTACACACACCTACACAAACTTACATGCACTTACACTCACATACACACACTGACACGCACTTCCATGCACTTACACACACTTACACGTACTTACACCTACTTACACGCACATACGCGTACTTACATACATTTACACGCACTTACACGCACTTAAATGCACTTACACACACTTACACGTACTTACACATACTTACAGGCACGTACACGCAGTTCCACACACTTACATGCACTTAGACGCACATACACATACTTACACGAACGTATACGCACTTACACGCAGTTACATGTACTTACATGTACTAACATGCACTAATACGCACTTACACATACTTACACGCACTTACACGTACTTACATGCATTTACACTCACTTACACACACTTACACACACTTGTACATACTTGCACATACTAACATGCACTTATACACACTTACACGTACTTACACGCACGTATACACACTTACACACACTTACACAAATTTTCACCTACCTATACGTACCTATACACACCTACACGCACTTACACCCACTTACACGCACTTACACACACTTACGCACACTTACACACACTTACACGCACTTACACACACTTACACGCACTTACACGCACTTGCGCGCACTTACATGTAATTACACGCACTTAAACAAACTCACACGCACTTACACACACTTACATGCATTTACATGCACTTACACACACTTACAGGCACTTACACACACTTACACAAACTTACACGTACTTACACGCACTTACACGCACATACACGCACTTACACCCATTTACACGCACTTACACACACTTACACGTACTTACCCGCACTTACGCACATACACGTACTGACACACACTTACATGCACTTACACGCACATACACGTACTTACACACACTTCAACACACTTACACGTACTTACACGCACTTAGACATACTTACATCCACTTACACACACTTACACGTACTTACCTGCACTTACACGGACTTAGACACACTTACACGTACAAACACGCATTTACACGTACTTACACGCACTTACACGCACTTACATGCACTTACACGCACTTGCACGAACGTACACACACTTACACGCACTTACAAGTACTTACATGCACTTCCAGACTTCCACACACTTACACACACTTACACGCACGTACACGTACTTACATGCACTTACACACACTTCCACAAATGTACACGTACTTACACGCACTTATAGGCACTTACCAGCACTTACATGTACTTACACACACTTACACATACTTAGACTCACTTACACGTATCTACACACACTTACCCATACTTTCACGAAGCTACATGTACTTACACGCACTTTCACATACTTACACGCACTTACTCGCACTTACACAAACTTACACGCACTTACACGCACTGACACACACTGATACGTACTTACACGCACTTACACATACTTACACGTACTTACACATATTTACACGCACTTACACCTACTTACACGTACTTACACGCGTTTATACACACACTTACATGCACTTACACACACTTAATTGCACTTACACGCACTTACACACACTTACATGCACTTACACACACTTACAGGCACTTCCACGCACTTACACGCACTTACGCATACTTACACGTACTTACATGAAGTTACACGTACTTACACGCACTTACATGCAGTTACACGCACTTATACACACTTACATGCACTAACATGTACTTACACATACTTACACACACTTACACAAACGTACACACACTTACATGCACTTGCACGCTCTTATACGCACTTACATGCACTTACAAGAACTTTAACGCATCTACACACACCTACACACACCTACACAAACTTACACGTACTTACATGCACTTACACGCACTTATACATACTTATACACACTTACACGTACTTATACACACTTACACACACTTACACGCACTCACACGCACTTATACGCACTTACACGAACTTACATGCACTTACACGTACTTACACGCACTTACACGTACTTAAATGCACTTCCATGCACTTATACGTACTTCCACACACTTCAACGCACTTATACGCACTTATACGCACTTACATGCACTTACACGCACTTACACTCTACACACACTTACACGCACTTACATGCACTTAAAAGCACGTACATACACTTACAAAAACTTACACACACTTACATCCACTTATACACACTTACATGTACATACACGCACTTACACGCACTTACACAAACTTACACATACTTACACGCACTTACATGCACTTAAACACACTTACATGCACTTACCCGCACTTACATGAACGTACACGCACATACACATACTGACATGCACTTACACACGCTTACACGCACTTACACACACTTATACGCAATTACACGTACTTACACGCACTTAGACGTACTTCCACGTACTTACACATACTTATATGCACTTACACACGATTCCACGCACCTACACACACTTACCCGCACTTACACAAACTTACATGTACTTACACGCACTGACATGCACTTGCACGCACTTACATGCACTTACCCCCACTCACACGAACTTACACACACTTACATGCACTGACACACACTGACACGCCCTTACACGCACTTACACACACCTACACACACTTAGACATACTTACACCTACTTACACGCTATTAAACGCAATTACACGCACTTACTCATACTTACACGCACTAACATGGACTTACACGCACGTACACGTACTTACACATACTTTCACGTATTTATACGAACTTACACACACGTACACACTCTTACATGTACTTACACGCACTTACATGCACTTACGCACACTTACATGCACTTACACACACTTACACGCACTTACAAGAACTTACACGCACTTACACGCAATTACACGCACTTACACACAATTACACAAATGTACACGTACTCACACAATCGTACAAAGACTTACACGCACTCACACGCACTTACACGTACTTTTACGTAATTTTACGTACTTATACGTACTTACACACTCTTACACGCACTTACATGCACTTATACGGACTTACACGCACTTACACAAACTAACACTCACGTACACGTACTTACACGCACTTACACACACTTACAAGCACATACACGCACTTACACACACTTACACGCACTTACACACACTTATATGCACTTACAAGCACTTACACACACTTACACGTACTTGCACGCACTTACACGCACTTACACGTACTTACACACAGTTACCCGTACTTACACAAACTTACACACACTTACACGTACTGAAACGCATTTACACATACTTACACGCACTTGCACAAACTTACACGCTTTTATACACACTTGAACGTACTTACATGCCCTTCCACACTTACACACACTTACACGCACTTACACGCACTTACACGCACTTACACGTACTTAAACACACTTAGACAAACTTACACACACTTACACATACTTATACGCACTTACACGCACTTACATCCACTTACACACACGTACATGAACTTACACGCACTTACACGCACTTACACGTACTTACACACACTTACACGCACTTACACACACTTACACGTACCAACACGTACTTGTACGCACTTACACGTACCAACACGTACTTACCTGCACTTACACAAACTTATACGCACTTACATGCACTGACACGTACTTACACGCACTTACCCGTACTTACACAAACTTACCCACACTTACACACACTTACACGCACTTACACGCACTTGCACGTACTTACACGTACTTAGACGCACGTACACACACTTACACGCACTTACACGTACTAACACGCACTTACACGCACTCACATACACTTCCACGTACCTACATGCACTTACACATACTTACATGCACTTACACGAACTTACAAGTACCTACACCCACTCACACGCACTGACACACACTTACACACACTTACATGTACTAACACGTACTTACGCATACTTACAAGCACTTACACAAACTTACACGCACTTACACGCACTTCCACATACTTACACGCAATCACATGCACTTACACGCACTTGCACACACTCACATGCACTTACACGCACTTACATGCACTTACACGTACTTACACGCACGTACACGCACTTATACGCAATTACACGCACTTCCACAAATTTTCAAGCACCTACACATACTTACACGTACATACACGTACTTACACATACTTACATGCACTTACACACACTTACACGCACTTACACGTACTTACATGCACTTACACGTACTTGCACACACTTACATGCACTTACACACACATAAACAAACTTACACACACTTACACGTACTTACACACACTTACACATACTTACACACACTAACACAAATGTACACGCACTTACACGCACTATATGAACTTACACGAACTCACACGCACTTACACACACTTATACGCACTTCCACGCACTTACACGCACTTCCACACACTTATACATACTTATACGCACTTACACGCACTGACACACACTTACACATGCTTACACGCACTTACATGTACTTACACGTACTTACTTGCACTTACACGTACTTACACGTACCTACACGTACTTACACGTACTTACACGCATTTACACACACTTACACACACTTAAACGCACTTACACGTACTTATACTCACGTACACGCACCTACACGTGCTTACTTGCACTTACACCTACTTACACGCACTTACTTGCACTTACACGTACTTACACGCACTTACACGTACTTACATACACTTACACGTACTTACACACACTTACACAAACTTACACGCACTTACAGACACTTAGACACACTTATACACACCTACACACACTTACACGCACTTACACGCACTTACACGCACTTGTACATACTTACACACACTTATACGCACTTACACGTACTTACACGCACTTACACGAACGTATACAAACTTGCACGTATTTACACACACTTATACGCACTTATACACACATATACGCACTTACACGCACTAACATGCACTAACAAGCACTTACACGCACTTACACATACTTATACGCACTTACACGTACTTACACGCACTTACACAAACTTACACACACTTACACCAACTTACACGTACTTTCACACACTTGCACACACTTACATGCACTTACAGGCACTTACACGTACTTACACTCACTTACACGAACTTACATGCACTTACGTGCATTTACACTTACTTGCATGCACTAACACGCACTTACACGCACTTACAAGCACTTATACGTACTTACACGCACTTACATGCTTTTACACGCACTTATACAAACTTACACACACTTCCACGCACTTACACCCACTTACACGAACGTAAACCGTACTTACAAACACTTACACGTACTTACACGAACCTACACGTCCTTGCAGGAACTTACACGCACTAATATGTACTTACACGCACTTACACGCACTTACACAAACTTACACTCACTTACAGGCACTTACATGCACTTACACATACTTCTACGCACTTAAACATACTTACACACACTTCCACATACTTACACGTACTTACATGCACTTACAAGCACTTATACACACTTTTATGCACTTACACGTACTTACACGCACTTACACGCACTTACATGCACTTACATGACTTACACCCACCTTTACGTACTTACATGCCCTTACAAGCACTTACACGAACTTACATGCACTTACAGGTACTTACACGCACTTACACGTACTTCCACGCACTTATACAAACTTACACGTACTTCCACCCACTTACATGCACTTACATGCACTTATATGCACTTACACATACTTACATGCACTTACATGCACTTACACGCACTTACACGCACTTTCACACACTTACATACACTTACATGACTTTCACGTACTTACACGCACTTACATGTACTTACACACACTTACACGAATGTACACGCACTTACACGCACCTACGCAAACGTTCACACACATACACATACTTACATGCACTTATACACACTTTCACGCACTTACACGCACTTGTACGCACTTACATCCACTTACACTTACTTACATGCACTTACATGCACATACACACACTTACATGCACTTATACATACGTACACACACTTACACACACTTATACGTTCTTACACACACTTATACGTACTATATGTACTTACATGCACTTACACGCACTCACACACACTTCCATGCACTTAAATGCACTTACACGTACTCACACGTAATTAAACACACTCACACGCACTTACACATATGAACATGCACTCACACACACTTACATGCACTTGCACATACTTACACGCACTTACACGTATTTACACGTACTTACACATACTTACACGCACTTACACACACTTACACGCACTTATATGAACTTACACGTACTTACGCGTACTGAGACGCACGTACACGCACTTACACGAACTTATACACACTTACACATACTTACACACAATTATACGCACTTACACGTACTTACATATAAATACATGCACTTACATGCACTTGCACACACTTATACGTACTTGCACGTACTTACACGCACTTACACGCATTTACATGCACTTACACGCACTTACACGCACTTACACGCACTTACACAAACTTACACGCACTTACACGTACTTACACGCAGTTACACATACTTATACGCACTTACACGCACTTACATGCACTGACACACACTTACACGCACTTACACGTACTTACACATAGTTACACACACTTACACGCACTTACACATAGTTACACGTACTTACACGTACTTACACGCACTTACACGTACTTATATGTACTTATACATACTTACACGCACTAACACGCACTTACACAAACTCACACGCACTTACATGTACTTACACGCACTTATACACACTTATACGCACTTACACGCACTTACACACACTTACACGCACTTACACATACTTATACGTACTTTCACGCACTTACACGCACTTAGACGCACTGACACACACTTACACGTACTTACAAATACTCACACGCACTTACACATGCTTACACACACTTACACGAACTTACACGCACTTACACGCACTTACAAGCACTTATACACACTTATATGCACTTACACGCACTTACACAAACTTACACATACTTACACGTACTGACACGCACTTACACACACTTATACATACTTACACACACATACACGTACTTACACACACTTACACACACTAACACGCACTTACATGCATGTACACGTACTGACACACACTTACATGCACTTACACACACTTATACGCACTTACACGCATTTACATGCACTTACATGCACTTACACGTACTTACACACAGTTACACGAACTTACACGTACTTACACGCACTTACACGCACTTACACGTACTTGCACACACTTACACACACTTGCACACACTAACACGCATTGACACACACTCACGCACTTTCACGTACTTACATCTACTTACACGCACTTACACGCACTTACACGCACTTACACGCACTTACACGCACCTACATGCACTTACACGCACTTATACGCACTTACACGCACTTACACGTACTTGTTAGAATGTGAGATCGTTGAATGCCACAAACGTTCTGGACAGCGCAAACCAATTGCCTCAAAAACAGAGCAGATCAACACAGGCGCTCACAGCCAGATCTGCTCAATCAGCGACAGAGAAATGAGCTCCCGTTCATCAGAATTGACTAACTCCTGGGTACAGATGCTACTGACATCTAGTCCTGAAAAGAATAATGAGAATGGGATCACATCTGCCTTAAAAGCTGCCTCGCTCGCCTTCACCTCCTGTGCGTCTCGCTCCGCAGCCACGGTTCTGNTCTGATACCAAATGTTAGAATTTGAGATCGTTGAATGCCACAAAACTTTCTGGACAGCGTAAACCAATCGCTTCAGAACCAGAGCAGATCAACACAGGCGCTCACAGCCAGATCTGCTCAATCAGCGACAGAGAAATGAGCTCCCGTTCATCAGAATTGACTAACTCCTGGGTACAGATGCTACTGACATCTAGTCCTGAAAAGAATAATGAGAATGGGATCACATCTGCCTTAAAAGCTGCCTCGCTCGCCTTCACCTCCTGTGCGTCTCGCTCCGCAGCCACGGTTCTGACGTCTGCCGCCGGCACCTGCCGTCTTTGCTGTGTGCACTTGGGTCCCGGTCACACTGGTCCTTTGATAAGACCTGAATAGTAGTCTTCGGTGGCGTTCGATGTGATCCGGTATATGTCATTTATGTGTTGGTCGTGCGTCGTTGATCTTGGATCGGATGGCCTCTGAGTTTCTGTGTCATCGATATTCATCGATGCCACACCCCCCCCCCCAGTTGTCCGCACTGTCTTCCCTCATATTGATCGGACTGGTAGTCCGGTACTCTGTTCTCTTTTTACTCCTTTCGAGATGCCACGTCAGCCTCCTGCCAGAGCTCCGCTCAGGATACTGGACCCAGGCATAGGCCGTGCTCCCAAAAACTTTCGGATGGCCAACATTGGGGGCATGGCCATGCCAACTTTCATACGGATTGCTGTGGTTGTGAAGACGTTTGCAGGGAAGGCGGTTGAGGAGATAACCGGCCGTGTTAATGGCCTCTGCCCAAAAACCTGTAGGTAGTCCGGCAGCATGGAGCATGGAGCGCGCCTTTTCAAGGAGGGTGCGGTTCATGCGTTCGGCACGGCCATTCTGTTGAGGCGTATGGGGCACTGTCCATTGATGCTGGATTCCATGTGCTTCGTAGAAGGCGGTGAGGGTATGATTCATGAATTCACCACCATTGTTGGAGCGGACAGCCTTAACTCGTTGATCAGTTTCATTTTCAACACGGCGTACCCAGGTCATGATGTGTTCCGCAGCCTCAGACTTGTGATGCAGGAAGCGGAGCCAGACATAGTGGGTAAAGTCGTCAAGAAGAAGAAGGAAATAGTGTTTGCCAGAGATAGAAGGGTCTTTGATGCAGCAAAGGTCCATGTGGACCAGATGAAGTTTGTCAGAAGCGCGGACATCAGAGTGAGTGGGAAAGGGCTGCTGTTGTTGCTTTCCTGCGAGACATCCCTCACAGCAGGTGGAACTAGGTTGTGTCAAAGTACGGGGCAGAGAGTCAACGATGCCTTGCTTGGACATGGTCACCAATGTGGAGAAACGCACGTGACCGAGTCGTCGGTGCCATAACATCGTCAGAAGGTCAGAAAAAGGTGGTGATGATGAGGAGCTTGAGGGTCCGCTGGCGGCTAAGGCCACTTCAGGTGTGTCGTCATCAGGTTCAAGGTCCAGTGTTGGAAGGATGGTCGAGTTGCCTTCTCTCTTGGCTTCAGCTACAATGTGTCCATTGCCAGAAAAGATACGGCAGCTCTTGTCAGCTCCAAAAACAACATTGCAGCCTTTGTCATTGAGGCGTGTTACAGATAGAAGGTTAGCAGCCAAATCTGGGACAAACAGGACATCTGAGAAAGTACGGGAGGCCACTTTCTGTTGGAAACTGATAGAGACTTTGACAGTGCCAACACCGATGGCAGGAATGATGCGCCCATCTCCAGTCTGAACCGGTTTTGGTTTCTTGAATTCTCTGTAATCTATAAACCAGGCTCTGTTGTAGGTCATGTGCCTGGTGCTTCCAGAGTCAAGGATCCAAGCCAGAATACCAGCTGCCAGCAGGAAGGCACTGTCAATGGTGCAGAGTGCCAGTTCTTCCAGGATGAATTCCGCATCTTCTGAGGCCGTCTTGTGGATGGTAGATGAGGATGCAGTTGGTGGGATGTCGTCAGCAGGAGTGATGAAGTTGATACTGGTGTTGTCCGAGTTGGCACTGGCGATGTTGGTGTTTCCAAGAGTTTCTAATTGAAAGAGCAGTTGATTCCAATTGTCAGTCATTTGAGTCGTCATTTGTCTGAAACTGCCAATAAGACTGGATGGAGTCTCAGTTTGAAAGGTGTCTGTTGTCGGCACGGCATGTTGAGCATCAGGATGTCTTGGTCGTCGTGGTTTGTCGCAGAAGCGGTTAAGGTGGTCCAGTTGGTGACAGTTCCAACATCTTACCTTTTCGAAGCCTTTACTTCCTGGTGCTCCTGCTGGATAATCCCACTGGAGGCT
Source organism: Penium margaritaceum (assembly GCA_023375785.1). Lineage (NCBI taxonomy): Eukaryota > Viridiplantae > Streptophyta > Zygnematophyceae > Desmidiales > Peniaceae > Penium > Penium margaritaceum. Next base: position 240,624 of record SZWC01001611.1, on the reverse strand, counting down.
TGAAGTCGCTGGAGATTTGGATTTGGTGGGAATCTGGAGCCAGAGAAACCTCCCTGTCCAGGACCTTGATATCCGGGAAGTTGTCGTTGCTGCTGATAATGGTGTCCAAATTTTGCAGCAAGGGCGGCTTCAATATCTTCAGGGCTCTTCACGTATTTTTCTTCAGCTCGAAATAGACTGTCACATGCACGTTCCAGGGAAAGTTCATAGACTCCGACTGCCGCAGGTGCTGCTGCCGCAACAACTTGTCCTCCGGGGGCGGCATTAGCAGCTGCATTTCCTCCATTAGCAGGTGCTGGTAGTACTCTGGCAGCTTCCAGAGTCTGAAGTCTTGTATCAAACATTGCACCCTGTTCTTGGAAGGCCAATAACTGCTCAACCGTGTTGCTGAATCTGGAGGGTAAACTTGCAAAGAGTCGAAGTACAACCACTTTTTCAGAAAGTGTCTGCCCCATGGTTGCGATGCAGTAAACCAGTTGCTTCAGCTGTGCCACGTGATCCTCCAGTTTGGTCATATCGCCCATCTTGAGTTCGCAGAATTGAATGAGGAGGTTGTGGAGTTCAGAGTCCCCCACTTTCAGGTAGCGCTGTTGAAGTGCCAACCATGCACGTCTTGGATCCAGTGTTGGGTTGCCGTCTTTGATTAAAAATTCAAACCTGTCAGACACTTGCATGGCCAGCAGAGCAAAAGCTTGGTCACATCTTTGTTGCCATTGAAGCCGAGCATCTTCAGTGGCATCGGCAGCCAGTGTCTCAGTGGGAGGATCAGAAACTACTCCCCACATTCCTTTTGCCAAGAAGACCATCTTCATGTTGAATGCAAAGTCATTGTAGTTGGTGCCGTCGAACGGCTGAAATTTGAATTGATCACCCATGCCGCCTCCGTGGAATATCGCCATGAGCCTGAACGTTGTTTCCTTGATCCAGTTGAACAGCGCAACCAGTCCTTGAGTGATTTGTGGCACACCACGCTCTGATACCAAATGTTAGAATGTGAGATCGTTGAATGCCACAAACTTTCTGGACAGCGCAAACCAATCGCCTAAAAAACAGAGCAGATCAACACAGGCGCTCACAGCCAGATCTGCTCAATCAGCGATAGAGAAATGAGCTCCCTTTCATCAAAATTGACTAACTCCTGGGTACAGATGCTACTGAAATCTAGTCCTGAAAATAATAATGAGAATGGGATCGCATCTGCCTTAAAATCTGCCTCGCTTGCCTTCACCTCCTATGCTTCTCGCTCCGCAGCCACGGTTCTGCCGTCTGCCGCCGGCACCTGCCGTCTTTGCTGTGTGCACTTGGGTCCCGGTCACACTGGTCCTTTGATAAGACCTGAATAGTGCTGTCTTCGGTGGCGTTCGATGTGATCCGGTGTATGTCATTTATGCATTGGTCGTGCGTCGTTGATCTTGGATCGGATGGCCTCCGAGTTTCTGTGTCATCGATATTTATCGATGCCACACCCCCCCCCCCCAGTTGTCCGCACTGTCTTCCCTC
>SZWC01001611.1:226544-238905 GCA_023375785.1 Penium margaritaceum | reverse complement strand
CCCCCCCCCCCCCCAGTTGTCCGCACTGTCTTCCCTCTTATTGATCGGACTGGTAGTCTGGTACTCTGTCCTCTTTTTACTCCTTTTGAGATGCCACGTCAGCCTCCTGCCAGAGCTCCGCTCAGGCTACCGCTTCCAGACCACTTCACACAGTAGTGCAAAGGTCTACAAAATATATGCTGCTTGTGATCATGTTTATCTCGAACAACTGGTATGTATGAATGGGCAGGGGAGGCATGGGTAGACCCTCTCTTCTGACCCACCGGTAGACATGAGGCATAGCGTAGGGTAGCATAGGAGGCGGAGGGTCAGGGGAGAGAGTGGTGCCTCTCCCCTGGCCCTCTGCGTTATGCCGTTTTGGAGCATACCCCATTTCATCATTTTTCCAACAGTACATACACGCACTTACACACACTTACACGCACTTATACACACTTACACACACTTACACGTACTTACATGCACTTACACACACTTACACGCACTTATACGCACTTATACCCACTTATAAGCACTTGCACACACTTACACGCACTTACATGCACTTACACGCACTTACACGCACTTTCACGCATTTTCACGCACTTACACATACTTACACGCACTTACACACACTTATACACACTTACACAAACTTGCACGTACTTACGCGCACTGACACGCACTTACACGCACTTACACGTACTTACACACACTTACACATACTTACACACAGTTACACGTAATTACACGCACTTACATGTAGTTACAGACACTTACACGTACTTGCACACACTTATACGCACTTGCACGTACTTACACGCACTTACACGCACTTACACACACTTATACATACTGACACACACTTACACAAACTTACACATACTTACACGCACTTACACGCAGTTACACATACTTACACGCACTTACACGCACTTGCATGTACTGACACGTACTCACACGCACTTACATGTACTTACACATAGTTACACACACTAACACGCACTTACACATAGATACACGTACTTACAAGTACTTACACGCACTCACACGCACTTACACGTACTTATACGCACGTACACGCACTTACACAAACTTACACCTACTTACACGTAATTACACACACTTACACGTACTTAGACGTACTTACACGCACTTACACACACTTACACGCACTTACACACACTTACACGTACTTACACGCACTTACACGTACTCACACGTACTTACACACACTTACACGCACTTACATATACTTACGCGCACTTACACATACTTACACACACTTACACAAACTTACACGCACTTATATACACTTACACGCACTTATATGCACTTACACACACTTACAAGCACTTACACGAACTTACAAGTCCTTGCACACACTTACACACACTTACACATACTAACATGCATTTATACGCACTCACACATACTTACACATACTTACACGCACTTACACGCACATACACATAATTACACGCACTTACACATACTTACGGGCATTTACACACACTTACACGCACTTATACACACCTTCACACACTTACACATACTTACACAAACTTTCACGCACCTACACGCACCTACACGTACTTACACGCACTTACACGCACTTATACGTACTAACACGCACTTACACGCAATTATACATGCTTACACGCACTTACACGTACATACATGCACTTACACGCACTTAAACAAACTTACACGCACGTACACACACTTACACACACTTACACACACTTACACGCACTTACACAAGCTTACACACACTTACACAAACTTACACGTACTTACACACACTTACACGTACTTCCACGTACTTACACGCACTTTCATGAACTTACACGTACTTACACGCACTTACACTCAGTTACACGACTTACACGCACTTACACATGCTTAAATGGAGGTACACACCCTTACACGTACTTACGTGAACTTACACATACACACACGTACTTACACGCACTTACACGCATTTACTCGCACTTACACGTACCTATACCCAATTACATCCACTTACACGCACTTACACGTACTTAAACGAACTTACACACACTTACACATACTTATACGCACTTATACACACTTGAACACACTTACACACACTTACACGCACTTACACACACTTCCATGCACTTACACGCACTTACATACACTTACACGTACTTACACACACTTATATAAACTTACACGCACTTACACGTACTTATACGTACTTACACAGACTCACACAAACTAACACGCGTTTCCACGCACTAAGACGCACTTACACGCACTTACATGCACTTTCACACACTTACACGCACTTACACGCACTTACACGCACTTACACGCACTTACACGCACTTACACGCACTTACACGCACGTACATACACTTACACACACTTACACGCACTTATACGTACCTACTCGCACTTACCCGCACTTACACGAACTTACACACACTTACACGCACTGACACGCACTTCCATGTACTTACACATATTTACCCGCACTTACGCGAACTTACATGTACTTACACGCACTGACACACACTTACACGCACTTATACACACTTACACGCACTTATACATACTTACACACACATGCACACACTTACACACACTTACACACACAAACACACACTTACACGCACTTACACGCACTTACACGAACTTACACACACTTACACGCACTGACACCCATTTACATGCACTCACACACACTTACACGTACTTACACGCACTTACACAAACTTACACGCACTTACATGTACTGACACACAATTATATGCACTTACATGCACTTACACGCACTTACACGTGCTTGCACTCACTTACACGTACTTGCACACACTAACACGTATTTACACACACTCACACGCACTTACACGTACTTACATCCACTTACACGCACTTACACGCACTTACACGCACTTACACGCACTTACACGCACCTACACGTACTTACACATACTTACACGTACTTAAACGCACGTACGCGTACTTACACATACTTACACACACTTACACGCACTTACACACACTTATATGCACTTACACACACTTACACACACTTACACGCACTTATACGTACTTGTACCCACTTACACACACTTGCACACACTTCCGTGCACTTATACGCACTTATACGCACTTACATGCACTTACGCGTGCTTACACGTACTTACACGTACTTACACGGACTTACACGCACTTACACAAACTTTCACGTACCTACACGTACCTACACGCACTTACACACACTTACACGTACTTACAAGCACTTACATGTACTTACATGCACTTACACGCACTTACACGTACTTACACGCACTTATATGCACTTACATGCACTTACACACACAAACCTATACCGACGTACACGTACCTATATGCACTAACACACACTTATGCGTGGTTACATGCACTTACATGCACTTACACACACTTACAGGCACTTACACGAACTTACACGCACTTACACGCACTTACACACACTTACGCAAACTTACATGCACTTACACGTACTTACACGTACTTACACACACTTACACACACTTACACATACTTACACGCACTTACACGAACTTACACGCACGTACACGTACTTATACTTACTTACATGCACTAACACACGCTTACATGCACTTACAAGTACTTACACACACTTACACGCACTTACACACTTGCACATACCTACACAAACTTACAGGCATTTACACACACTTACACACACTTACACGCACTTACACGCACTTACACGCACTTACACACACTTAAATACGCGTACACAAACTTTCACGTACATACACGTACCTACACGCACTTACACGCACTTACACACACTTATACGTACTTACATGTACTTACATTATATGCACTTACATGCACTTACACATACTTACATGCATTTATACGCACTTACATGCACTTACACACACGTACACACACTTACACGCACTAATACACACTTACACGTACTTACATGCACTTACACGCACTTACACACACTTACACGCACTTACACAAACGTACACATACTTACACGTACTTACATGCACTTACGCAAACTTGCACGCACTTACACGTACTTGCACGCACTTACACGTACTTACACATACTTCTGCACGCTCACACGCACTTACACGTACTTTCACATACTTACACGCACTTACATGCACTTTCACAAACTTACACATACTTACACGAACTTACACGCACTTACACGCACTTACACTACTTGCACACACTTACACGCACTTACACACACTTGTACACACTTCCACAAACGTACCCACACTTACACACACTTACGCAAACTTAGACAAATTTACACGCACTTACACGCACTTACACGTACTTACACATACTTACACGCACTTACACGCATTTACATGCACTTATACGCACTTACACCCACTTCCACGCACTTTACACCCACTTACACGTACTTACATGCACTTACTTGCACTTACACGCATTTATGCACACTTATACACATTTACACGCACTCACACTTACTTAGACGTACTTATACACACTTCCACGCACTTACACGTACTTACACACACTTACACGTACTTACACCCTCTTACATGTACTCACACGCACTTACACGCGCTTACACGCAGTTAAACGCACTTACACGCACTTACACCCACTTAAACGCACTGACACGCATTGACATGCACTTACACACACTTATACGTACTTACACACACTTACACGTACTTACACGCACATACACGCACTTACATGCACTTACATGCACTTACATGCACTTACACAACCTTACACACACTTACACTAACTTACACGTACTTACACACACATACACGCACTTACACGTACTTACACGTACTTACACGCACTTAAAGGCACTTACACGTACTTACACGAACTTACACGCACGTATACGCACTTACACGTACTTACATGTACTAACACGTGCTTACACGCACTTACAAGCACTTATACGTACTTACACGCACTTACACGTACTCACATGCACTTACACGTACTTACACACACGTACACATACTTATACGCACTAACACACACTTACACATACTTACACGCACTTACACAAACTTACATACACTTCCACGTACTTACACGCACTTACACGAACTTAAACCGCTCTTTCACACACTTGCACGCACTTAAACACACATACACGCACTTACATGCACTTACATGCACCAAAACAAACTTACACATATGTATACGCATTTCACACACTTACACACACTTATACATACTTACACGCACTTACACACACTTACATACACACGTACACAAACTTACACGCACTTACACACACTTACACGCACTTACACCAACTTACACGCACTTACACGCACTTACACGTACTTACACGTACTTACACGCACTTCCACACACTTACACGCACTTACACGCACTTCCATGCACTTACACGCACTTACATGCACTTCCATGCACTTACACACACTTATTCAAATGTACACGCACTTACACGTATATACATACACTTACACGCACTTACACGCACTTACACGCACTTACCCAACTTACACACACTTACACGTACTTACACGCACTTACACACACTTACACAAACGTACACACACTTATACACACTTGCACGAATGTACGCTTACTTACACGCACTTACGTGAACTTACATGAAATTAAACGCACTTGCACGCACTTACACGCAGTTATACACACTTACACGCACTTACACATACTTCCACACACTTACACGCACTTACACGCACTTACACACACTCATACGCACTTGTACGCACTCACACGCACTAACACACATCTACACACACTCACACGCACGTACACGTACTTGCGCACACTTACTCATACTTGAACGCACTTACACATACTTACACGCACTTAAAGGCACTTACACGCACTTACACACACTTACACGCACTTACACGCACTTACACATACTTACACGCACTTACACGCACCTACACGTGCTTAGACGCACTTACATATAATTACACGCACTTACTTGCACTTACACGTACTTACACGTACTTACACGTACTTACACATACTTACACACACTTACATACACTCACACACACTTAAACGCACTTACACACAGTTACACACACTTAGAGGCACATACACATACTTACTTATACTTACACAGACTTACACGTACATACTTGCACTTACACGTACTTACACGCAGTTACACGTACTTACATACACTTACACACACTTACACACACCTACAGGAACTTACACGCACTTACACATACTTAGACGCTCTTACACGTACTTACACACACTTACACGTCCTTACACGCACGTACACAGAGTTACACGCACTTGCACACGCTTACACACATTTACATGCACTTACATGCACTTAAATGCAATTACACGAACGTATACGCACTTACACGCACTTACATACACTTACACGTACTTACACGCACGTACACACACTTACACGCACTAACATGCACTTACACGTACTTACACATATTTACACGCACTTATCCACACTTACAGGTACTTACACGCACTTACACACACTTACACGAACTTACACGCACTTACACGAACTTACACACACTTACACCAACTTACACGTACTTACACACACTTACACGCACTTACATGCACTTACAGGCACTTACACACACTTACACACACTTACACAAACTTACACGTAATTACACACATTTACACGTACTTACATGCACTAACATGCACTTCCACACACTTACAAGCACTTACACGCACTTACACGCACTTACACACTCTCACACGCACATATACGTACTTACACGCACTTACACGTACTAACTCACACTTCCACGTACTTACACATACTTGCACAAACTTACACGCACTTCCACGTAGTTATACCCACTTACACGAACGTAAACCATACTTACACACTTACACATACTTACACGTACTTACATGCACTTACACGTACTTAAACGACTTTATACACACTTACACACACTTACACATACTTACACAAACTTACACGCACTTACACACACTTACACGCACTTACACGAACTTACACGCACTTACAGGCACTTACACGCACTTACACACACTTACACACACTTACACATACTTACACCAACTTACACGCACTTACAAGCACTTACACGTAATTATACGTACTTCCACACACGTACAGGCACTTACACGCACTTCCACACACTTACACGCACCTACATGCACTTATATACACTTGCACATACTTACACACACTTACATGCACTTACATGCACTTACACACACTTACACGTACTTGGACGCACTTATACGGACTTATACTAACTTACACGCACTTGCACACACTTATACGCGCTTGCACGCACTTACACGCACTTACTCGCACTTCCACACGCTCACACGCACTTACACATACTTCCACGTACTTACACGCACTTACATGCACTTACACAAACTTACACGTACTTACACGCACTTACACGCACTTACACACACTTACACTACTTACACACACTTAAACGTACTTACACGCACTTGTACACACTTACACAAATGTACTCACACTTACACACAATTACGCGAACTTAGACGCATTTAGACGCACTTACACGCACTTACACATACTTACACGCACTTACACGCACTTACACGCACTTACACATACTTATACGCACTTACACCCACTTCTACGCACTTAAACGCACTTACATGTACTTACACGCACTTATACGCACTTACATGCACTTATACACACTTATACACATTTACATGCACTCACACGTACTTACACGTACTTCCACACACTTCAACGCACATACACGCACTTACACACACTTACACGTACTTACACCCACTTACATGCACTCACACGCACTTACACGCGCTTACACACAGTTATACGTATTTACACGTACTTACACGCACTTACATGCACTGACACGCATTGACACGCACTTACACGCACTTACACGTACTTACACATACTTACACATACTTACACGCACTTACACGCACTTACACGCACTTACATCCACTTACATGTACTTACCCGAACTTACACACAGTTACACCAACTTACACGTACTTGCACACACATACACGCACATACACGTACTTACACACACTTACACGCACTTAGACGCACTTACACACACTTATACAAACGTACATGCACGTACACGCACTTACACGTACTTACATGTACAAACACGCGCTTACACGCACTTACAAGCACTTATACGTACTTACACGCACTTACACGCAATTACACGCACTTACACGCACTTACACGCACGTACACGCACGTACACATACTTATACGCACTAACACGTACTTACACATACTTACACACTCTAACATAAACTTACGCACACTTCCACGTACTTACACGCACTTACACGAACTTAAAACGCACTTACACACACTTACACGCACTTACATGCACTTACACGCACCTAAACAAACTTACACGTACGTATATGCATTTCACTCACTTACACATACTTACACGCACTTATACACACTTACATACACTTACACACGTACACAAACTTACACGCACTTACACACACTTACACGCACTTATACCAACTTACACACACTTACACGTACTTACACATACTTACACATGCTTACACATACTTCCACATACTTACACGCACTTACACACACTTCCACGCACTTACACGCATTTACATGCACTTCCATGCACTTACACACACTTATACAAACTTACACGCACTTACACGTACTTACACACACTTACACGCACTTACACAACTTACACACACTTACACGCACTTACACACACTTACACACACTTACACGAACGTACATGCACTTATACACACTTTTACGAACGTACACTTACTTACACGCACTTACATGAACTTACATGAAATAACATGCACTTGCACGCACTTACACGTAATTATACACACTTACACACACTTACACACACTTCCACATACTTACACACACTTATACGCACTTCCACATACTCATACGCACTTATGCACACTCACACGCACTAACACACATCTACACACACTCACACGCACGTACACACACTTACGCACACTTACACGCACTTACACACACTTACACATACTTACATGCACTTAAAGGCACTTACACGCACTTACACACACTTACACGCACTTACATGCACTTACACAGACTTAAACACACTTACACACACCTACACGTCCTTACACGCACTTACATGTACTTACATGCACTTGCACTTACACGTACTTACACGTACTCATATGTACTTACACATACTTACACACACTTCTACACACTTACCAGTGTTCCTCTCATTGTTCATTGTAGGAGCCCTACAACAACAACGTCGCAACGTTCTACAACGTTGTTGCTACGTTGTGTTGTAGGGCTAATGGTGACCCCGGGTTGCCAAAAACGGGCATTTTGCCACACACACCCCTAACACCACGGAAAATGGGAAAAACACAAGGACCGAAAAATCGACCCCGGAGCCAACTCACTCACTCTTGGTACCAAAATCGTTAGACATAGCTACAGTTATTGCTGTGACATGCACTGCATGCCTGGCATACTTGTATGGTACACGTCAGCTGTTGTAGCCCATACATTGGCTGCTTTGGGTGGAAGTGACATGAACGAACGAATAGCTGCTTGCATCCTATCGAGTGCAATGTAGAGGTGGACGCCCCTCAAGCGCTACGCTCAATTTATCCACGAAGAATTTGTTGACATTTTTCGTAGGATTTGAAAACGGGTTTCGACATACTGTGTTGAAGTATTGCTGCTTTGATGCACTCCATGTTTCATGCTACCTGTAGGTTTCAACGGAAAAGAGAATTAAGTTCGTGCACTCATACGATCCTTGGATTTCTCGAAAATGGATGGTCATGCATCGCCGTTGTCGATGCCACATCGATCAGGCCTGCTACGTGTACGGCCACGATGCTGTCATGAAATCATCGACCTCAGCGTCGCGTATATCGGTGAAGCGACGTGCCGCAGTGCAGCACCCGTGTGTCCATGGAAGCGTCGTCTGGAGGGGTGAAAGAGCTTTGTTGGCAGTAAGTCACTGCCCTTCTCTTCGCTGTCAGCGTTGCACACCAAGTGTCGTTTGGCACTTGGTGTGCGACAATGTCTCAGGATGCAAACCCATCAGACCCCGTCATCTTCACAGCCCTCCAGGGGAGCATCTAGTGCTGCAGGGACCGTCCAGTCCCCCAATCCATCCGCAGTCACCGAGCCATTTGATGCCTCCCGATGGAATCCTCCACGGAAGCGTCAGGTATCGGGNTGAAAGAGCTTTGTTGGCAGTAAGTCACTGCCCTTCTCTTCGCCGTCAGCGTTGCACACCAAGTGTCGTTTGGCACTTGGTGTGCGACAACGTCTCAGGATGCAAACCCATCAGACCCCGTCATCTTCACAGCCCTCCAGGGGAGCATCTAGTGCTGCAGGGACCGTCCAGTCCCCCAATCCATCCGCAGTCACCGAGCCATTTGATGCCTCCCGATGGAATCCTCCACGGAAGCGTCAGGTATCTGGGGACTACCTGACGAAAGAACTCAGCAAGCACTGCGAGCCATACCCGACCAAGTCCAAGAAAGCAGGGTGGAGGTGCGGCTCCTGCGGCACCATCAAGTCTGGGTGCTGCGACCGCATCCGCGGTCACTTCGCTGGAGATAGCAGCAGCATCGGCAAGTGCCCCCATGTTCCACCAATGTGCCGAGACGTGCTTAGCCTAGAGAGCGAGCAGCCACCGCCGGCCGGATGGAAGCCGCACAAAGAACTTCTGTACAAGGGGCTCGGGCCAAAATGGGGTACCAAAGAAAAGCCGGTCACGTGGGTGAAGCTGTGGGAGAAACTGGAGAAGCAGACGACAGCAGCAGCAGCTGGGGTGACCTTGGAACCAGACAGTGATGATGAGGATGCCCAGCCTGGCAGCAGTCATCAACCTCGGCCAGCCGTGTCAGCTCTACTCAGCCCAGCCGACAAGGTACCTCTGTTTGACATCAGGAGAGCCTCCAATTTCCGGCAATCTTCCATGGACCAGCACATTGAACGTGGTCATAACGACAAGTGCCAGCTGTCCATTGTCAAGCTCATGTGCATTGGAGCTCTTCCAATCTCATTCTGCCGTGAAGGTGTGCTGCTAGAAGTGGTGAAGAATGCCAGGAAGACCAGTTCAGGGTTCAAGCTACCAAGCCGCAATACCGTCGTCAGTGATCTCCTTCCGAGGTTAGACAAAGAGCTAGAGGAGCTGGATGCTCCCATGAAGCAGGCTTGGGACATCTACGGCACGTCTATTGCCGTGGACGAGTGGGCCGACCGCCAGGTCCGGCCCATTTACAATGCCATGGCCTGCAATGCACAGGGTTCAGTTTACCTCTTCTCCAGAGATGCAAGCTGTCTCAGTCGGGATGCAGATCACACTGCAGCCATGATTGAGGCCGCCATAGAGGCGGTGGGGGTAGGCAGAGTGGTGTCAGTGATCTGCGCCAATACCTCGGTCAACAAGAAAGCATTCAGTGACCTCAAAGCGAAGTACCCAAGCCTCTTCTTCCAGGGGTGCTGTGCTCACAACATCGACTTGTTGATGAAGGACATAGGAAAAAGCGAGTGGGGTGCATCTCTCATTTCCAGGTGTGAGAAGGTTGTCTCATTTGTGAGGAACAATGACCTGCCACGGTCGTGGCTTCGTGAACGGACAGGAGGGAAGATGCTCGTGCCACGGTGTGAGACCAGGTTTGCATCTGTTTTTCTCATGGTGGATCGGTTGTTGGATCAGAGGGAAAACCTTGAAACCATGGTTGACACTGAGATGTGGACGCAGATGGGCTGCAGGCAAGATGCTGGGTTCAAGGCCAGGAAGAAAGAGGCCCGCCGCCTGATTCGCAGGCGCGTATTCTGGCTGCAGGTGCGGCAGCTCCGGGACTTGCTTGAGCCTTTGGTGAGGGCTTTGCGGGTGGCAGACAGGCCGGGTGGCACGACAGGTGAGATCTACGAGGGTTTGCTGGACTGTTCGGAGGAGCTGAGGGCACTGAGTGTGAAGAAAGGGAGGAAGCCTGCCAAGGTAGCCAAGGTACACGTGCAGTTTGCTCTGACAAGGCTGAATGCACGCTGGACTAAGGACATGGCCTGCCCGCTCTATGCTGCTGCTAGGCGCTTGCATCCTGAGCACTTTGGCAATGACCTGTCTCTGGACTCTGCAACCATGCAGGCATGGCAGGAAATTGTAGATGCAATGGTGCCAGTAGGCAAGCATGACACCCTGCTGAAGGAGATTGATGCATTTCAGAGGGGGCAGGTGATGCTCAACCCAGTGCCGAGCGTGACTGCATCAAAGAACGCAAAGGCAGTTGCTGCAGTTGCAAAAGTGCAGTGCCGGAG
>SZWC01001611.1:186509-218410 GCA_023375785.1 Penium margaritaceum | reverse complement strand
CCCCCCCCCCCCCCGGCTGCACAAACCCCTCAGGCTGGGTCTTGTAAACGTCCTCCTCCAGGTCGTCGTTCAGAAAGGCAGACTTGACATCCATCCGGTGGAGAAACCAGCGTTCGTGCGCAGCCAGAGCAAGGATGACACAAATTCTGGAATATTTGGCAACCGGCGCAAACGTGTCACTGTAATTGACGCCCTGCACTTGGCTGAAGCCGCGAGCCACAAGCCGAGCTTTGTACCTGTCGAGGGCACCGTGCTGGTCAAGTTTAGCCTTGAAGGTCCACTTGCATGTGACCACACGGACTCCGGGTGGAAGGTCAACAAGTTCCCATGTCTTCTGCTTCTGGAGCTGTTCAAATTCACTGACAGGAGCAGCATGCCATTCAGCGGCCTCGGGACGAGACATGGCGTCTTTGTACCTGATAAGATGCACCACGGGAGTAACAAGAGCAAACGCTGGAGAGAAGACAGGATCCGAGGGGGAAGCCGGGGAAGTGAGAGCAGAAGCGGAAGAGGAAGACGGCGGAGAACCAAATTAACAGTCAGCAGAGTGACGACGAGAAGGAACAAGATCAGTGAAGAGAGCAGCAAGGGCATGAAGCTTGGCAATGCGAGAAGAGCAACGAGGAGGATCAGCGGGGTTCCTGTTGTTGGGGTAGGTGACACGATGCCGGCGAGGCGCTGGTGGAGGTGGTGGAGGCGGAGGCGGAGGTGGTGGAGGCGGTGTCTGAGGAGGAAGAACTGCTACAAGAAGATCGTCTGTAGGGATGATAGAAGGGATGATGCCAGCATGATCGTCAGGGCCAAGGTCAACAAGATACTGAGGGGGAAGCGGCGGTTGAGAATCAAGAGGGATGAGGAGTAGCTCGGGTGGAGCAGTAGGAGTTCCGGAGACACGGTCTGTCAGAGTTTCGTCAAAAGTGGCACTGCGACTTTTCACAATGGTGCGGGTAGAAGGATCCCACAACCGGTAGGCCTGACTGGTGTCATCATAGCCCACCAGAATGCCCTTCTTGGTAAGTGAGCCCAACTTATCTTCGGTAGCAGGGGTGACCCAGGCATAGGCCGTGCTGCCAAAGATACGCAGATGGCCAATGTTGGGTGGACGATCATTCCACGCTTCATAGGGAGTCTGTTGGCCCTGAAGCCATTTAGAGGGAATTCTGTTGAGAAGACAACAAGTAGTGTTGACAGCCTCAGCCCAAAAGCCCTTGGAGAGGCCAGCAGCCCAAAAGCCCTTGGAGAGGCCCGAGATTTTTCAAGAAGGGTCCTGTTCATCCGTTCTGCACGTCCATTTTGCTGTGGGGTACGTTGAACTGTACGTTGGTGTTGAATGCCGTTGCGCTCATAGAAGGCGGTGAGAGTCCTGTTCACAAACTTGCCACCATTGTCAGAGCATACAGCTTTCACACGAGTGTCAGTCTCGTTTTCAACCCGTTTGATCCAAGTGATGATGTGGTCGGCGGCTTCAGTTTTGTGGCGAAGAAATTGGACCCAGACATGGTGGGTGAAGTCGTCTAGAAGAACCAAGAATTAATGTTTGCCAGAGATGGATGCATCCTTGATGCAACACAGATCCATGTGAACAAGATGAAATTTGGCAGGAGCTCTGACATCAGAGTAAGTGTTGAAGTTATCTTGACTCTGTTTTCATGCTAGGCAACCTTCACAGCAGATGGAGACAGGTTTGAGCAGGTTAGTGGGCAAGGATTCCACCATAGCTGCCTTGGACATAGCAGCTAACGTTGTGAAGCCAACATGGCCATGTCGTTGATGCCATAAGACACTTAAAGCATATTGTTTAGAGGTTGGGGCTGTAGAAGGGCCGCAGGTAGCAAGAGCAACTTCAGTAGTCCCTGCATCAGCTTCTGAGTCCATAGTTGGGAGGTGAGGTTGCCTTCTTGTTTGGCTTCTGCCACAATCTTGCCCCCTTTGGCATAAATGCGGCAGCTCTTGTCAGCCTAAAAAATGACTTTGCAGCCTTTGTCATTCAGTCATGTGACGGAGAGAAGATTTTCTGCCAGTTCTGTTACAAAGAAAACTTTTGCAAATGTCCTGGAGGCCACTTTGCCTTCGAAGGAGATGGCTACACGAACTGTGCCCATCCCAATGGCAGGGATGATTTGGCCGTCTCCCAGTCAATTTGTTTTTGGCGTATTGAATTCCTTGAAGTCAATAAACCAAGTTCTGTTACATGTCACATGTCTTGTACTGCCAGAGTCCAAGATCCAGGCTAGGATTCCCGCAGCCAGAAGGAAAGCGCTCTCAATAGAACATAGAGCCAGTTATTCAGTGATGAAGTTGTCTGACGCAGATGTTGGCTGATGAGAGTCATCAAAATGAGACACGGAGGCAGGGAGGTATTCTGTTGCTGGAATGAAGTTGATAGTGGTATTGTTTGCCCCACTGCTTTGGTATCCAATGCCTTCCATGTGGTGTACCAACTGAGTCCATCCTTGAGCCATTTGTGTCAGCATTTGCTTGATGTTGCTCAAGAGTGTAGCCTCAGAGGTGGAGGAGAACTGCTCTGCTTCTGGTCTAGTAGTCAAATAGGCATGTTGTGGAGTTGTATGTCGTGGTCGTCTTGGTTTGTCACAGTATCTGTTGAGGTGACCAAGTTGTTGACAGTTCCAGCATTTCACATGTTCAAAGCNGTTGCTGGAATGAAGTTGATAGTGGTAT
This sequence comes from Penium margaritaceum, assembly GCA_023375785.1. Lineage (NCBI taxonomy): Eukaryota > Viridiplantae > Streptophyta > Zygnematophyceae > Desmidiales > Peniaceae > Penium > Penium margaritaceum. The sequence goes on along the minus strand of SZWC01001611.1, from coordinate 215,731 downwards.
TGTTTGCCCCACTGCTTTGGTATCCAATGCCTTCCATGTGGTGTACCAACTGAGTCCATCCTTGAGCCATTTGTGTCAGCATTTGCTTGATGTTGCTCAAGAGTGTAGCCTCAGAGGTGGAGGAGAACTGCTCTGCTTCTGGTCTAGTAGTCAAATAGGCATGTTGTGGAGTTGTATGTCGTGGTCGTCTTGGTTTGTCACAGTATCTGTTGAGGTGACCAAGTTGTTGACAGTTCCAGCATTTCACATGTTCAAAGCCTTTACTTCCAGGTGCACCTGGTGGAATGATACTTCCTTGTGGGATGAGACGCTGGGGAGCCTGTGATGAAAAGTTTGTGGTAGAGAAACCGCCTTGACCATGGTTGTGGAGATTTGGCCGTTGGTTGAAGTGCTGATGTCCCATTCTATCAGCCAAGGCTGCTTCAATTCCTTCAGGACTTTTGAGATAATATTCTTCAGCTCGAAAGAGTGATTCATAGGCTCGTTCGTGGGTTAACTCATATGTACCAACAGCAGGTGCCGGAGGCGCTTGTGCTGCAGGTGCTCCTTGTGCACCTTGAGCTGGTGCTGCTGCTTCAAGCGTTTGGAGCCTGCTGTCAAATGTTGCCCCTTGTTCTTGAAGTGCAAGCAGCTGCTCAACGGTTGTGTTGAACCTGGAAGGTAGGCTGGCAAATAACCGCAGTACCACCACCTTCTCAGAGAGCGCCTGACCCATGGCTGTAATACGCTCAACCAGTTGCTTTAGTTGAGCCACGTGATCTTCCAATCTGGTGGCTTCTCCCATCTTGAGTTCACAGAACTGAATAAACAGATTGTGAAGTTCAGAATCATAGACTTTTTGATACCGTTGACGAAGTGCAACCCATGCAATTCTTGGATCAAGTGATGCATTATTGTCTCTGATCAATAATTTCAGTCTGTCTAAGACCTGCATTGCCAGGATGGAAAATGCTTGATAACTTCGCCACTTCCATAGATGTTTTTCTTCCGCGGTGGCATTTGGATCCAGTGTCTCATCTGGGGGATCTGAGACAACGTCCCATAAGCCTTTTGCCAGGAACACCATCTTCATGTTGAATGCAGATTCAGTGTAGTCAGCTCCATCAAAAGGTTGTACTTTGAAGTGGTCACCCAGACCACCTCCACTGAAGCCCGCCATAACACGTAGTAACACGCACTTCCACGCACTTACACGTACTTTCACACACTTACACGCACTTACTCGAACTAACATGAAATTACACGCACATAAACCGCACTTACACACATTTTACACACAGTTACATGCACTAACACGCACGTACACGCACATACACAGACACACTTACACACACTTACACGCACTTACACATACTTACATGCACTTACTCGCACTTACACATACTTTCACGTACTTACATGCACTTACACGTACTTACATCCACTTACACGTACTTACACGTACATACACGTACTTACACGTACTTACACACACTTATACATACTAACACGAACTTACATGTACTTACACGCACTTACACACACTTACACGCACTTATACCTACTTACACGTACTTACACACACTTACGCGCACTTGCACACACTAACACGCACTTACACGCACTAACACATACTTACAAGCACATATATGCAGCTACACGCACTTACACGAACTTAAACATACTTACACACACTTACACGCACTTACACATACTTACACGTACTTATACGTACTTACACATACTTACACGCACTTACACGCAGTTACACACACTTACACGCACTTACACACACTTGCACAAACTTACACAAACTTACAAGCACTTACACCAACTTGCACGTACTTAAACACACTTACATGCACTTACACGTACTTATACACACTTACAAGCATTTACACGCACTTACTTGCACTTACATGCACTTATGCAAACTTACACGCACTTACATGCACTTACATGCACTAACACGCAATTACACATAGTTAGAAGCACTTACACACAATTACACGAACTCACATGCACTTACACGCACTTACACGCACTTACAATAACTTATACTAACTTACATGCACTTACACGTACTTACACGTACTTACACGTACTTACACGTACTTAGACGCACTAACACGCACTGATACATACTTACACGCACTTACACGAGCTTACACGCACTTACACGCACTGACACACACTTACACAAACTTAAAATGCATTTACAGGCACTTACACGCACTTACGCAAATTTACACGTACTTACATGTACTTACACACACTTACACACAATTACACATACTTACTTGCACTTACGTGCACTTACACGCACTTACACGCACTTACACCCACTTACACGTACTTGCACACACTTGCAAATACTTACATACCTTTACATACACTTACGCGCACTTACACGCACTTACATGTACTTACACGCACTTACACGCACTTACACGCACTTACACGCACTTACACATACCTACACAAACTGACATGCACTTGTAGGCATTTACACGCACTTACACGCAGTTACTGACACTTACACGCACTAACACGCACTAACACGCACTTACACGCACTAGCACGCACTTACACGTACTTACACGTACTTATACGCACTTACATCTACTTGCATTTACACGTACTTACACGCACTTCCACGTACTTACACACACTTACACGAACTTACACAAAATTACACGCACTTGTACGCACTTACACGCACTTACACGCACTTACACGCACTTACACACACTTTTACGAACTTACACTCACTTACACGCACTTATACGTACTGACACGCACATACATGTACCTACACGCACTTACACACACTTAAACGCACTTATACATACTTACATGCACTTATACACACTTACACGTACTTACACGTACATACACGTGCTTATACACACTTACACACATTTACACGAATTTACACGCACATACACGTACTTACACGCACCTACATGCACTTACACACACTTACACACACTTACACATACTTACACGCACTTACACACACTTACACGAACTAACATAGACTTACACACACTTAACGCAGTTACACAAACTTACACGCACTTACACACACTTATACGTACTGATACACACTTATACGCACTTATTCATACTTACACGCACTTACACGCACTCACACTCACTTACACATATTCACACGTATTTACACGCACTTACACATACATACACGCACTTAAATGCACTTACACACTTGCGCACACTTACACGCACTTACATGCACTTACATGCACTTACACGCACTTACACGCAATTACACGTACTTACACGCACTTACACGCACTAACACATACTTACACGCACTAAAACGCACTTACACGCGCTTACACGGACGCACTTATATGCACATACACGGACTTACAGGAACTTACACGCACTTACATGTACTTATACGCACTTACACAAACTTACACGCACTTACACGTACTTACACAAACTTACACGTACTTGCACGCACTTATACGCACTTTTACGTACTTACACGAACGTACACGCACTTACATGCACTTACACGAACTTACACGCACTTACACGCACTTACACGTACTTACACGCACTTGCACGCACTTACACGTACTTACACACACTAACACGTACTAACACGCACTTACACGCACTTACACGGACGCACTTACTTGCACTTACACGCATTTACACTTACTTATACGCACGTATACACACTTGCACGCACTTTTACGTACTTACACGAACTTACATGAAATTACACGCACATAAACCGCACTTCCACGCACGTTACACACACTTATACGCACCTTCATACACGTACAAGTACTTACACGCACTTACACGCCCTTACACGAACTTACACGTACTTACATGCACTTATACATACTTACACACACTTACATGCACTTACACGTACTTACACACACTTACACATACGGACAGGCACTTACACCCACCTACACGCACTTACATGAACTTACACGCACTTACACGCACTTACACGCACTGACACGTACTTACACATACTTACACACAATTACACGCACTCTTATCCACTTACACGCACTCACACGTACTTATACGCACTTACACGTGCTTGTACGCACTTACACGTACTTACACAGACTTACACGTACGTAAACACACTTACCCTAACTTACGCGCACTTACAAGTACTTACATGCACTTACACGCACTTACAGTTACTTACACGTACTTACACACACTTACACACACTTACATGTACTTACACGTACTTACACACACTTACACGTACATACACGCACTTACAGGCACTTACACGGACGCACTTACTTGCACTTACATAAACTTACACGAGCTTACATACACATACATGTGCTTACATGCACTTACACGTACTAACACGCACTTACCTGCACTTACACGTACCTACACGTACGTATACGTACTTACACGCACTGACACGCTCTTACACGTACTTACACAAACTTACACGCACTTACACACACTTACACGCACTTATTCGTACTTACACGCACTTACACACACTTACACGTACTTACACGCACTTGCACACACTAACACGCAGTTACACACACTTACACACACTTACAGGCACTTACACACATTTACACAAATGAATACGCACTTACATGCACTTACACACATTTATACGCACTTACACGTACTTACACGCACTTACACGCACTTACGCGAACTTACACGAACTTACACGCACTTACACCAACTTACACATACTTACACACACTTACATAAACTTACACACACTTATATGCACTTACACGCATTTACACGCACTTACTCACAGTTACACGAACTTACACAAACTTACACGTACTTACACGCACTTACACACACTTACGCACACTTACACGCACTTACACGCACTTACACGCACTTACATGCACTTACACGCACTTAAACGCACTTACACATACCTACACACACTTACACATACTTATACCTTCTTACACGAACTTACACACGGTTACACACACTTACACGCACTAACACGTACTAACACGCACTAACACGCACGTACACGTACTTCAGTGTTGACGTCGTTGTCCGTTGTAAGGGGGTTACAACGGCAACGGTACCGCGATGTACATCGTTGTAACATCGTTGTAGTTGTGGGATGTAAGGGGCACTCGGAGAGCACTAGGGGCCCAATTTTGGTCCACCGGACCATCGCACTTTGAGAAAACGCGATTTTTGCCGAACGGCCATTTCGACCCTCGGAGGATTTTTTTCGATTTTTTTCAACCATCAAAGGCTTCTGTGGACATAGAGGGTTTGTGAAATATGCATGCATTACATGTTTGCCAGGTGGTGCCAGGTGGTTCATGCAGTTCAGGAATTGGACGAAAATGCTACCACATCTGCCACTTTGTGCCATGCATTTAGTCATTGGACAAATCGAACCGCCACATCGTCACCTGGCATGAGTGATCGTGAGTTACGATGTGTGAGGAAAATATCATGACATGTCATTCCATGTCAGCATAGCCCATTTTCACCATTGCTTTTGCCCCCCCCCCTTCCCCCCGCCCCCCGTGAGCAGCGTCTGCATCACCCAACCCCACTTAGCCTATCAATCTTGATTACGCAGTCACTACCATTCCCCTGCTAGTCGTCGGGTCGAGACACTTGGTCTTGACCCGACATGGTCACTATGGCCTCGAGTACCCAAGGATCTAAGGTTGTCTCGAGTGCCTCACCAAACGTTTCAGCGTCTCCAACATCAGGAGTAACCCAGGCCTTCGATGCTTCCCGCTGGGTTCCACCCCAAAGACGTCGCCTCACGGGCGACTTCCTGACGAAGGAGCTGTCTCGCCACGTGGAGAAATGGCCAACCCCGACCAAGAAGGCCAGCTTCCGCTGTGGAAGCTGTGCGAAGATTTCTTTCGGTACCTGTGACCGAATCAGAGGCCATTTCGGCGAGTCCAATGGCAACATCAAGACGTGCCCGCATCCACCCCCAACGGCCCGTGATGCGCTAGGGCTTGAGCGTGAGCCCCCACCTCCAGCGGGCTGGAAACCGCATAATGTGCAGCTGTACAAGGGGATGGGTGAGCAGTGGGGGACGGCGGATCTACCCGTGGTATGGTCAAAGTTGTGGGAGAAGAGGCAGCGTGAAGAAGAGGCGGCACATGCTGGTTTCACCCTCCTCCAGGACAGCGACGATGATGCCCCGAAGCAGCAGCAGCAGCAACAGCAGCAGTCTACTGTCCATGCCACCCCATCAACGCATCTGGAAGGAGAGGTGCCCCTCTTTGACATCACCCGGGCTGCTTCTTTCAGACAGACAACGCTTGACCAGCATGCCGTGTGCAAGGCCAACGAGAAGTGCCAGCTGGCCATCGTGAAGGTCATGGCCATCACAGCGAACCCCATATCTTTCTGCGGAGAGTCCGCCATGCTAGAGGTCGTGAAAACTGCCCGCAAGACAACCAACAGCTTCCGCCTTCCAAGCCGTTCAACAGTGGTGAAGGAGCTGCTTCCGGCACTGGACAGGGAGCTTGCAGAGCTGGACATCCCGCTGAAGCAAGCCTGGGACATCTACGGGACGAGCCTCGCTGTCGACGAATGGAGCGACAAGCAGATTCGGCCCATCTACAATGCGATGGCCGTCAATGCGCAAGGGAGCGTGCACATCTTCAGCCGTGATGCCAGCGGCATGTCAAGTGATGCGGAGTACACTGCCAGCATCATCGAGGCTGCAATTTTGGAGGTGGGCGCCTCAAAGGTTGTGTCTGTCACTTGTGACAACACTAGCACCAACAAAAAGGCATTTGGTGAGCTGGCTGTGAAGTACCCCAGCATATTCTGGCAGGGCTGTTGCACACATAACATCGACCTTGTGATGACAGACGTAGCCAAGTGTGCATGGGGGGCTGGAGTGGTTGCTCGTTGTGAGAAGGTTGTATCTTTTTTCCGCAACAATGAGATGCCTCGTGGGTGGCTGAAGGCACGGACCAATGGCAAGGTGTTGGTCAATCGCTGTGACACCCGGTTTGCATCGGTGTTCAGTATGGCAGAGAGGCTGCTAGAGNCAAAAGGGACAGCGGGTACAAGGCCCGCAAGAAAGAAGTGCGCCGCATTGTGAGGCGCAGAGTGTTCTGGGTGCAGGTGAGGCAGTTGAAGGATCTTTTGGAGCCAGTGGTGAGAGCACTGCGAGTAGCGGACAGCCCCGGAGGAGGAGCAGGTGAGATCTATGAGACGCTGCTGGACTGTTGTGAAGAGGTGGCTGCATTGGCGGAGAAGAGAGGGAAGAAAGCAGCCAAGGTTGCAAAGGTGCACGTGGACTTTGTCTTGGGCCGGTTGAACCACCGTTGGTCGAAGAACATGAACTGTCCCTTGTACGCTGCTGCCAGACGTGTCCACCCTGCGCACTTTGGAAATGACTTGTCAGGCAACTACGTGACAATGCAGGCTTGGCAGGCTGTGGCAGATGCTCTTCTACCTGAGGAGAAGCATGACCAGCTCATGAAGGAGATGAGTGCGTTCCAGAAGGCTCAGGTCATGGTTGAGATGAACCCAACCATCACCATGAGCAAAAGTGCTAAGGCTGTTGCTGCTGTTGCAAAGGTGAAATGCCGCACCATGTCTGCTGTGGAATGGCACGTGAACTTCACTGCCTACATGCCTGTTCTTCGTGATTTGGCACTCAAGATTCTGTCTCAACCATGCTCCTCATCTGAATGTGAGAGAGCATTCTCCACCCATGAGCTCATTCACACTGCAAGGAGGAATCGTCTACTCATGTCAACGCTGGAGCTCCTGGTGCGTTGCAACGTCAGACTCCGCAAGCACTGCGGGCGCAAAGGGAGACGTGCAGCAGAGCAGCTGGTCAGGGCAGCAGACGAGGAGGAAGGGGAGGCAAGTGAGGATGACGGGGAGATTGTGTCTGAGGAGGAGGATTTGGGAGAGTGCAACAATGATGAGGATAGTGATGATGAGGGACAGGATGAGGAGGAGGAGGAGGCAGCAACGTTTGATGATGAAGTGGTAGAGGTTGAGGCAAACATCCGTGTGATGGGGGACTGCCCTGGCCTCCCACATGCACGCCGTGTTCGCATATGTGAGAAGGCTCCATCAACCTCAGCAGCAGTAGCTCGGGATGGTGGGGGGGAAGGAGGGGGAGAGGATGCAGAGGCTGCCGATGATGAGGAGGCGGCAGCTGGGACCGAGAGGGGTGATGCAGGTCCAAGCTCACCTACAGCAGCTGCGGCCACACGTGGTCCAAAGAGAGCAGCCACAACAGCAGCAAGTGGCACTGGTGCTGCTGCTGGGGGTAGCCAGAAGCGCCTAGCACGTGGTAGAAAGTAGAGTTTGTGCAAATGTATCATCATGCTCAATTCCATTTGACAAAAGTGTGTTAAAGTGTCCAATTTTCAAACTTTTCCTTCTTTTGACTGAAGTCCATGAATGCCTGACTCATGGTCTTATGCTTGTGAGCCAAGGATATATTTGTGTCTGCAACATCCAAAGCTTGTACACTTGTTATTTGGCTGGAACGCTATACATGCTTGTGAGCCAAGAATATGTTTCAGTACTAGACATGAATGAACAGGTCACTTGGGTTTTCAGGTGTTTCTGTACTTAGAGTAGAACATGTGAAAATGCATAGTGAACTTGTGGTCCAAGCATGCTTCATAATACGTGTCCCTAAAAAAGTGAAGTGTTAAAAATTGGTGTTTAAGGCTTTGCTGTAACCCTTATTTGACCAATGTTTTGCACTCCAAAGTTGTGGTTTTCATGGTTTTCAAGGCTCCCCCCCCCCAAGGTCACATCGATGTGGGTCCCCCTAGCTACAACGGTGTACCATTGTGGACATCGTTGTACTATTGTCCGAGGTACCTAGGTCAACACTGACGTACTTACACACACTTACACGCACTTACACGCACTAAAACACACTTACATGCACTTCCACACACTTACACGCACTTACACACACTTACACGCACTTACACGAATGTTTACGCACTTACACGCACTTACACGCACTGACACACACGGAGATGCACTTACACGTAATTACACACACTTAAATGCACTTACACGTATTTACATGCACTTACACGCACTTATACGCACTTACACGCACATATACGCGCTTACACACACTTACACACATTTATACAAATTTACACGCACCTATACGCACTTACATGCACCTACACGCACTTACATGCACTTACACACACTTACACATACTTACATGCACTTACGCACACTTATACAAACTTACACGCACTTATACGCACTTACACGCACTTACACGCACTTACACAAACTTACACACACTTGCATGCACTTACACGCACTGACACGCACTTATATGCACTTACACATACTTACACATACTTACACACACTCACCCCCACTTACACATACTCACATGCACTTACACGCACTTACACGCACTTACACACACTTACACGTACTTACACACACTTACACGTACTTAAATGCACTTACACACACTTACACACACTTGTACGCACTTACATGCACTTACACACACATACATGCACTTACATGCAATTGCATGCACTTACACGCACTTACACGCACTCACACACACTTACACGTACTAACACACACTTACATACACTTACACGGAGGCACTTACACGTACTTACACGCACTTGTACGCACTTACACAAACGTACACGCACTTACACGCACTTACACGCACTTACACATACTTACGCAAACTTACACGAACTTACATGCACTTACACCAACTTACACGTACTTACACGTACCTACATGCACTTACATGCACTTATATGCATTTACACGCACTTATAGACACTTACATGCACTTGCACACACTTACATGCACTTACACGCACTTACACTGTTGGAAAAAGGGCAACCGTCCGATCCTCTTCATCTACTGATCTATTGGGCTCGGCACAACATCAACAAAAGGAAAAACAAGAGGGCTGAGAGGGAGAGATCCCCATCTCTCTCTCGACCCTCCTGTCTATCCTATATGGCGGGACATGGTATGGCTGTGGGTAGGCCTCTTTAGGCGTCCCACTGATCCATCCATCTGCCGCCATACTCTCTCTACTCATCATATGGGAGGTCCAGAGAGCTGACAGAACAACTCTACCGTACAATATATATTTGGACAGGTTTTGGACAAACAGGGTATGTGGTTCAGCAGACAAAGCAAGAGTGCGAGCATGAGCTCCTCTTGACTCTGAGTCTGCTGACGTGGCGAGGAACAGGAGCACGCGCAAGACACTACTCTTTCTAAAGATGGATCCTACGCTCATGAATCATGCAAAGGCGGTTGGAAGAAGCGCGGCCATCGCCAAGTCAAGAGGTGCGGTCCTTCCATCATCTCAAGACGACCGGCCGAGAAATCAGTGACTATGAGAAGCTACCGCAGATCCGGACTATCTCGTCCATGGATCGCACAGAGGGCGCTTGGCATCTGCCAACCTCGGTTTGCCGATGATCGGAGATCATCAAGCGGTGTTCGGCAGATCCTGTGGCTGAGAACCCGAAGACACAAGGATACTGGACTAATGAACACTTGTTCTTTTCTGCCCTTAGTTAGTACAGACATACAAGTAGCTGTAGTTTTGTATTTTCTATCACTTCGTCTGTGTGTAACCATTCTGAGCAAGCTTGGTACAGTTGGAAAGCTTGTGAAACGAGTCGTGTAATTGTGCCTTCAGCTCACCCTCTTGAATCGCACACTCAGTGACATTTTTCAGGCAAGAGTGCCTGTGTGTGTAAGAGTAGTAACACCTGTAAGAGAGAGTATTACCAACTATTCAGTAGAGAATTGAGAAAGTTGACTTATCAGAGTACTGTGTCTGAAGACTTCTGAAGATCCTGGTATGTAGATTTCAACATTTGGTATCAGAGCAGGTGGCGTCATCCGATCTACGTAATTATGGCAGCAACAATCAACCATGGAGACCACTTCAAAGTTGCGCCGTTTGACGACGATGACTACCATACATTCGCATTCAACATCGAGATGGTTTTTCTGAACAAGGGTCTACGGGGAGTTGTCTGCGATCCTCCCACTGACATATTACCTGCAGGAGCATCATCTGAAGAAGAAATCAGTTGGAAGCGGCGTTGTGATCAGGCCTTTTCAGTTCTGGCGCTGAACTTAACAGAACGACTCAATTTTATCATCAGAGACAACAACCCAACCAACTGCCCAAGGAAAGCATGGAAGGCCTTGAAGAGTCGTTATGAAAGAACAAGCGACGTTGAGCTCAGAAGTCTCTTGAAAGAGTTCCACACAAAACGGATGGAAGAAGGAACACGCTTGGAAGATCATGTGTCCCATCTCAAGCACCTAGCAAGCCATATCGCATCAATGGGAGAAGCAATCTCCGAGAGAGTTCTAGTACTAACCCTTTTTCGTGGACTACCTGTCACATTCAAAGACACCATCAACCGCCTTCTGACCTTTCAGAAACAAGGGAGGACCTTTGATGCTCAACTGGCTGAACTTCGAACAACACTACACAAGCGATTGATGCACAAGGAAGAGCCACCGGTGGGGCACCTGGTGCCGCCGCAGGAGCAGCTGCAGCAGCAGCACCACCCGGAAATCAACCATACTCATTGACTCTGGAGAAGGCCGTTGAAGAACTCATGATGGTTGAAGAGCAACATATCAAGGAAAATGGAGGAGAAGCTAGCCTTGTGACCAAATATCAAGGACAAAGGACAAAAACGTTTGGAAGCTATGGTAACGGCAGTCAGGGCTCCCTCACACACTCCAACAAGAGAGATTCATCAACCCCTCATTCACCACGAGGATATGTTCTCCCAACTGATCGTGTGTGCTGGACGTGCAAGCGGAATGGGCACATTGCCGTGGACTGCCCCAAACGGCGTCCAAACTTTGCTTGTCACTATGGTTCCCGACGACCACATCAAGCAATGCTGACTACTTACGTGTCCATTGTGGCCACCTTTCTTACAGGATCTACAATAGCACAGGAATTATCAGATGGAGAGGACAACTTTCAGTTGAACCTTCTATCTGAAGGACCAACTATGTCTGACGGGGACATGTCAGCTACACCACCAGAACCTTTATTCTATGACTCAGAACCAGCAGATACAGCACATCACATCCTGACTGAAGAAGAGTTTGTGACTGAAGAATTGGCCATGTGCTCCATCGACAGTGCCCTTCTCTTGGCTGCTGGCATATTGGCATGGATCATGGACTCTGGGTGTATGAAACATATGACCTGCAAAAAGGACTGGTTCATCAACTTCAAACATTTTTTGACGCCACAAGAAGTCCGTCTTGGTGATGGAAGAAATATCATTGCCTACGGCCAAGGAACAGTGAGAGTTGGGATTAAGTGCAACGGAAAACCGGCAACAAGGACTTTTGAAGATGTACTTTATGGTCCACACCTTGCCACAAATCTTCTCTTAGTCACCAAGCTCAACGACAAAGGCTTCAAAGTTGTGTTTGACACTGAAAAGAGCTGCAAGGTGTACAACCAAGCATCGCAACTGGCAGCCGTGGCTACACGGATGGGAAATCTGACTTTGCTTGACACCAGTGAACCATCAAGACATTCAGCAACACAAGGGATGGCCTTTGTGGCTTCTGCTCCTACACCGACAAAGACATCTCTAGCAAATTTAGCATAACTTTGGTACAAGCGGCTGGCACATGTCAGCTATTCAACTCTAACAAAAATGGCTGCAGATTCATTGCTCATGATCTTCTGGACAGCCTGCTGCAAGAGAAAGAAGCACCCATGTGCGGCGGCTGCATCACAGGCAAACAACATCGAGCGTCTTTTCAAACACTCCCGTCACATGGAACTCATGAGTGCCTGGAACTCGTCCACATGGATCTGTGCTATATCAAGGAAGGCTCCCTCTCCAAGAAGCACTATTTCCTTGTCATTCTGGATGATTATTCACACATGGTCTGGACTCGGATTCTCCGCTTCAAATCTGATGCTGTCAAAGAAATCAAAACCTGGGTTCGACAGGTTGAAAACGAAACCAGCCTGACCGTGAAGAAGATCCGAACTGACAANTGGCAAACCCAGCAGAACTTTGGCACAAGCGGCTGGCACATGTCAGCTATTCAACTCTAACAAAAATGGCTGCAGATTCATTGCTCATGATCTTCTGGACAGCCTGCTGCAAGAGAAAGAAGCACCCATGTGCGGCGGCTGCATCACAGGCAAACAACATCGAGCGTCTTTTCAAACACTCCCGTCACATGGAACTCATGAGTGCCTGGAACTCGTCCACATGGATCTGTGCTATATCAAGGAAGGCTCTCTCTACAAGAAGCACTATTTCCTCGTCATTCTGGATGATTATTCACACATGGTCTGGACTCGGATTCTCCGCTTCAAATCTGATGCTGTTGAAGAAATAAAAACCTGGGTTCGACGGGTTGAAAATGAAACCAGTCTGACCGTGAAGAAGATCCGAACTCACAACGGAACAGAGTTTGTCAACCGCAACCTCAAGGCCTTCTATGATGAAAGAGGCATTCAGCATCAAACCACAGTGCCATAAACTCCACAACAGAATGGCAAAGCCAAGAGGATGAATCAGACTCTCCTTGAAAGAGTCCGGACTATGCTTCATACGGCCGGGCTCTCATCCGCATTCTGGGCTGAAGCTTTTCACACTGCAGCATACATCACGAATCGCCTTCCCACGACTAAGCTGCCTGCAGGTATATCCACACCCCATGAGGCATGGACCGGAAATAAGCCCTATCTGGGGCACATCCGTATTTTTGGATGCACAGCGCATGCCTGGATATGTCCAGAAGAGCACTCCAAATTGGACCCACGATCTAAAGTTTGTATCCTCCTTGGACATGAGACACGTGACATCTATCGACTCTGGGATCCAGACTCCAAACGAGTGATTCGCAGCAGGCAGCCCATCTTCGATGAAAGCTTCTTCAATTGTGCACGTGATACAACACCACCAGCAGTTACAACCACTGTCTACATTGAAACAATGCCGCCAGCGTTGCAAAAATGTACTGTCAATCCAACACCCAATGATCATGCTGGTGTCCTCCCTCCTGTGGTTCCTGAAGAACATCATCATGCTCCTGCTGCTTCACAGAAAGACACCTCCAACACCCCGTCACATTCAGGACTACAGCGATCGGCCAGACTTACCACACCCTCGATGTTTCTTCAACTTGGTTTTTTGTCTACAACCGAGCTCTCTGGGGACGACGACCTTGACCACACAGCACTACTCACACAAGTGGTGGACCCTACCACCTTGAAAGATGCTATGCGTCGTCCAGACGCAGATCTATGGCGCCAACCAGCCCAAGAGGAGCGTTCTCGGCTTCAGAAACAACACACATCGGATCTGGTCCCTCGACCACCCAACACGCCCATTGTCACGTGTAAGTGGGTGTTCAAGACAAAGCAGAACAGTGCAGGTACACCTGATCGTCACAAGGCACGTCTTGTCGCGCGCGGTTTCAGTCAAGTTCTTGGAGTCAACTACCAAGACACTTTTGCACCAGTAGCCAAGTATTCCTCCATCAGGGTGATTCTCTCTCTGGCCGCCAAAAACAAGTGGCATCTCCATCAGATGGATGTCAAGAGTGCCTTCCTGAATGGTGACCTTAAGGAAGTCATCTACATGACCCAACCAGAAGGTTTTGAGTCACTGGATCATCCCGACTATGTCTGCAAACTCAACAAGTCCTTATATGGCCTCAAGCAAGCTCCGCGACAGTGGAATCTCAAGATCCACGAATTCTTCCTGGTCCAAAGTCTCCAACGTCTGCACTCTGATCACTCCGTGTACTTTCGTGGACGATCCAACCTACTCGGCGTCATCCACTACGTGGTCGACCTTATTCTCTTCGGACCATCACTCTCTGTTCTCGATACTCTCAAACAGCAGCTTTCTCACCGCTTTTAGATGACTGATATGGAGCCTCTCAAGTACTACCTTGGGATTCAAATCACCCATGACTTCCTGCACGGTCACGTCACGCTCACTCAGGCTACTTACGCTCAACGTGTGGCTGACAAATTTGGACTTGGAGCATCCACTTCTCAACCTACACCACTCTCCAAGGACCATGGCCTTACCAAACCAGTCACCACCGTCACACCCTTGGCTTCCTCAGCAGACTTCTAAGCTTTTCCGTGCATGGTGGGCTCTCTGATGTACTCTTCTGTGGCTACCAGNGATGACTGATATGGAGCCTCTCAAGTACTACCTTGGGATTCAAATCACCCATGACTTCCTGCACGGTCACGTCACGCTCACTCAGGCTACTTACGCTCAACGTGTGGCTGACAAATTTGGACTTGGAGCATCCACTTCTCAACCTACACCACTCTCCAAGGACCATGGCCTTACCAAACCAGTCACCACCGTCACACCCTTGGCTTCCATAGTAGATGTCCAAGCTCTTCCGCGCATGGTGGGCTCTCTGATGGACTCTTCCGTGGCTACCAGACCTGATCTCTCCTTTGATGTTGGCCTCCTCAGTGAAGGCTGTCAGTGCCCCACTGCTGCTCACGTCGTGGCCGCCAAGTGCAGCATTTGCTACCTTTGTGGATCCGCTTCCCTTGCGATTCCTTACTCCTCTGGCAACAATGTTCTCCAGGGATTTTGTGATGCCAATCTCTCCAGTGATCACACCACCAGAAGCTCCACCTCTGGATATGTCTTTCTCCTCAATGGTGGACTCGTCAGCTGGCATAGCAAGAAGCAATCTGTGGTCGCCCTCTCCTCAACGGAAGCTGAGTACATTGCCGAGAGCGAATGCACAGGAGAAGCGGTCTGGCTTCGTATGCTTCTAAGTGAGCTCGGGTTCGACCAACTCGAGCCCACGCCCATCCAATGTGATAACGAAGGGGCTATCGCTCTGTCAGAGGAACCAGTTCTTCATGATCACACCAAGCATGTTTGTTGACAGTACCATTATGTTCACGACGCTGTTGCCGAGGGTGAGGTTGTCATGCACTACCTTCCTACCGTCAACCAAACTGCTGACATCTTCACCAAAGCCCTCTCTGCCGATCGTCATGCTCATCTCTGCACTCGCATGGGTCTTCTCTCCTTGTCCTGACTCTCCCTGGCGCTTCTTTTCTCTCTCTCCCGCTTCTCCTCCCGCTGTCGCTTTGTCCCCGGTGCTCTCCTTCCGTTCCCCCCATATGAGGCGTTGGAACGGACGGAAAGTGCTCTCGGTGGAACCGTCGTCGCTTCCCGTTTCCGTGCCCCCCACATGAGGCATTGGCACGGACGTGGGGTGCGCACGGCCATTTTCCCCACCCTCATTTGCTTCTGCCTGCCGCTGTCCTCTCCCTCGCTGCGTTCTCTTTTCCCTCGTCCCTCTCGCGCTTTGCTCCTCGCAACACGACAACGCCCTCTCCCCCTGGCCTGCTCACCGGCGGCGCCACGCCGCTCCAAACTGCATTTTCTCTCCGTCTATATTCTGTTCATTCTATCTTCTCTCTCAGACCCCCATGGGTGGGCTGCCGATGTCGGGCTCACCCTGCGGGCCGGATGCGGGGGAGGGGGCCCACTCCTTCTCGTCCGGGCGGGGTGTACAGCTGGGGACCGAGTTAATTCTCAGCCGTCGGGGCGTTGCCCAGGCTACAAAGTTCCCTCCGGCCCACTGTCCACTCCGCATCTTGCTGCTCCGGTTATCTCCTTTTTCTCTCTCCGCGAGGCTCGGTTCGCCCGGGGGGTGGGGGGATTCTCTTACCGCGCAGTCCCGTGCCTCGCCCTGTCCTCTTTTTCTCCGTCACCCCCATCCTACTGGCTTCCTTCTCCCAGGGGGCTTCTATTCTTTTTCCACTTGTCGCCTCCAACTTCGTAAGTACTGGATCGACAAGGGGGGGAACGTTGGAAAAAGGGCAACCGTACGATCCTCTTCATCTACTGATCTACTGGGCTCGGCACAACATCAACAAAAGGAAAAGCAAGAGGGCCAAGAGAGAGAGATCCCCATCTCTCTCTCAACCCTCCTGTCTATCCTATATGGCGGGGCATGGTATGGCTGTGGGCAGGCCTCTTTAGGCGTCCCACTGATCCATCCATCCGCAGCCCTACTCTCTGTACTCATCCTATGGGAGCTCCAGTGAGCTGATAGAACAACTCTACCGGACAAGATATATCTGGACAGGTTTTGGACAAACAGGGTATGTGGTTCGGCAGACGAAGCGAGAGTGCGAGCATGAGCTCCTCCCGACTTTGAGTCTGGTGACGTGGCAAGGAACAGGAGCAGGCGCAAGACACTTCTCTTTGTAAAGATGGATCCTACGCTCATGAATCATGCAAAGGCAGTTGGAAGAATGATGGCCGTCACCGAGTTAATAGGTGCGGTCCTTCCGTCATCTCAAGACGACCGGCCGAGTGATCAGCGACTATGAGAAGCTACCGCAGATCTGAACGATCTTGTCCGTGGATCCCACCGAGGGCGCTCGGCATCTGCCAACCTCGGTTTGCCGATGATCAGAGATCATCAAGCGGTGTCTGGCAGATCCTGTGGCTGAGAACCCAAAGACACAAGGATACTGGACTACTCAACACTTGTACTTTTCTGCTATTAGTTAGTACAGACATACAAGTAGCTGTAGTTTTGTATTTGCGATCACTTTGTCTGTGTGTAACCATTCTG
This sequence comes from Penium margaritaceum, assembly GCA_023375785.1. NCBI lineage: Eukaryota > Viridiplantae > Streptophyta > Zygnematophyceae > Desmidiales > Peniaceae > Penium > Penium margaritaceum. The sequence goes on along the minus strand of SZWC01001611.1, from coordinate 198,081 downwards.
CGCAAGCTTGGTATTGTTGGAAAGCTTGTGAGACGAGTCGTGTAACTGTGCCTTCAGCTCACCCTCTTGAATCGCACAGTCAGTGACATTATTCAGGCAAGAGTGCCTGTGTGTGTGAGGGTAGTAACACGTGTATGAGAGAGTATTATCAACAGTTCAGTAGAGAATTCATAAAGTTGACTTATCAGAGTACTGTGTCTGAAGACTCCGAAAGATCCTGGTACATAAATTTCAACATTTGGTATCAGAGCAGGTGGCGTCATCAGATCTACGCAATCATGGCAGCAACAATCAACCATGGAGACCACTTCAAAGTTGGGCTGTTTGACGGCGATGACTACCATACAATCGCATTCAACATCGAGATGGTTTTTCTGAACAAGGGTCTATGGGGAGTTGTCTCCGATCTCTCTGGTGATCACACCACCAGCCGCTCCACCTCTGGATATGTCTTTCTCCTCAATGGTGGACCCGTCAGCTGGCGTAGCAAGAAGCAATCTGTGGTCGTTCTCTCCTTAACGGAAGCTGAGTACATTACCAAGAGCGAGTGCACAAGAGAAGCGGTCTGGCTTCGTATGCTTCTGAGCGAGCTCGGCTTTGATCAACTCGAGCCCGCGCCCATCCAATGTGATAACGAAGGAGCTGTCGCACTCTCCGAGGACCTAGTTCTTCGTGACCACACCAAGCATGTTCGTCGACAGTACCATTATGTTCGCGACGCTGTTGCCGATGGCGAGGTCGTCATGCACTACCTTCCTACCATCGACCAAACTGCTGACATCTTCACCAAAGCCCTCTCTGCCGAATGTCATCCTCATCTCTGCACTCGCATGGGTCTTCTCTCCTCGTCTTAACTCTCCCTGGCGATTCTTTTCTCTCTCTCCCGCTTCTCCTCCCGCTGTCGCGTTGTCCCCGGTGCTCTCCTTCCGTTCCCCCCATATGAGGCGTTGGAACGGACGGAGAGTGCCCTCGGTGGAACCGTCGTTGCTTCCCGTTTCCGTGCCCCCCCCCACATGAGGTGTTGGTACGGACGCAGGTTGCGCACGGCCAATTTCCCCACCCTCCTTTGCTTTTGCTTGCCGCTATTGTCTCTCTCGCTACGTTCTCTTTTCCTTCATCCCTCTCGCGCTTCGCTCCTTGCAACACGATAATGCCCTCTCCCCATGAGGTGCTCACCACCGGCGCCACGCCGCTCCAAACTGCATTTTCTCTCCGTCTATATTGTGTTCCTTTCTTCTTCTCTCTGAGACCCCCATGCGTGGGCCGCCGATGTTGGGCTCACCCTGCGGGCCGGATGTGGGGGAGGGGGCCCACTCCTTCTCGTCCGGGCGGGGTGTACAGTTGGGGACCGAGTTAATTCTCAGCCGTCAGGGCGTTGCCCGGGCTACAAAGTTCCCTCTGGCCCATTGTCCACTCCGCGTCTTGCTGCTCTGGTTATCTCTCTGCGAGGCTCAGTTCGCCTGGGGGGGGGCGGGGGGAATTCTCTTACTGCGCAGTCCCATGCCTCGCCCTGTCCTCTTTTTCTCCGTCACCCCCATCCTATCGGCTTCCTTCTCCCGGGGAGGGGGGGGGCTTCTTTTCTTTTTCCACTTGTCGCCTCCAACTTCATGAGTCCTGGATCGACAAGGGGGGAAATGTTGGAAAAGGGCAACCGTACGATCCTCTTCATGTACTGATCTACTGAGCTCGGCACAACATCAACAAAAGGAAAAACAAGAGGGCGGAGAGAGAGAGATCCCCATCTCTCTCTCAACCCTCCTGTCTATCCTATATGGCGGGGCATGGTATGGCTGTGGGCAGGCCTCTTTAGGCGTCCCACTGATCCATCCATCCGCAGATCTACTCTCTCTACTCATCATATGGGAGATCCAGAGAGCTGACATAACTACTCTAACCGACAAGATATATTTGGACAGGTTTTGGACAAACAGGGTATGTGGTTCGGCAGACAAAGCGAGAGTGCGAGCATATGCTCCTCTCGAGTCAAAGTCTGCTGACGTGGCGAGGAACAGGAGAACGCTCAAGACACTACTCTTTCTAAAAATGGATCCTATGCTCATGAATCGTGCAAAGGCAGCTGGAAGAATCACGGCCGTCGCCGAGTCAAGAGGTGCGGTCCTTCCGTCATCTCAAGACGACCGGCCGAGAGATCAGCGACTATGAGAAGATACCGCAGATCCCGAGGATCTCGTCCATGGATCGCACCGAGGGCGCTGGACATCTGCCAAGCTCGGTCTGTCGATGATCGGAGATCATCGAGCGGTGTCCGGCAGATCGTGTGGCTGAGAACCCGAAGACACAAGGATACCGGACTACTCAACACTTTTACTTTTCTGATCTTAGTTAGTACAGACATACAAGTAGCTGTAGTTTTGTATTTGCTATCACTTTGTCAGTGTGTAACCATTCTGGGCAAGCTTGGTACCGTTGGAAAGCTTGTGAGACGAGTGGTGTAACTGTGCCTTCAGCTCACCCTCTTGAATCGCACAGTCAGTGACATTATTCAGGCAAGAGTGCCTGTGTGTGTGAGAGTAGTAACACGTGTAGGAGAGGGTATTACCGACAGTTTAGTAAAGAGTTGAGAAAGTTGACTTGACAAAGTACTGTGTCTGAAGACTTCTAAAGATCCTGGTATGTAAATTTCAACGTACACACACTTACACGCACTTACACGTACTTACACGAACTTACACGTACTTACACGCACTTACAAGCACTTACACACATTTACACGCACTAACACGCACTTACAAATACTTACGCGCACTTATACGAACTTACACACACTTACACGTACTTACACGTACTTACACGAACTTAAACTGTACTTACACGCACTTACACGAACTTAAACGTACTGACACGCACTTACACGCACTTACACGCACTTACATGCACTTACACGCACTTACACACACTTACACGTTTGTGCACGTACTTTCACGCACTTACACGTACTTGCACACACTTACACGCACTTACACGCACTTATATGCACTTACACGAACTTACACGCACCTACATGTACATATACACACTTACATGTACCTATATGTACTTACATGCACTCACACACACTAACACATACTTACACGCAAGTACACACACTTAAACGCACTAACACACACTAACACACACTTACACGTACTTATACGCACTTTCAAGCACTTACACGCACTTACACGATCTTACACAAAATTACACGCACATAAACCGCACTTTACACACACTTATACGCACTTTATACACACTTACATGCACTTACACGCACATACACACACTTACACGTACTAACACGCACTTACACGCACTTACATGGACGTACTTACACACACTTACACGCACTTACACGAACGTACACACACTTATACGCACTTACACGCACTTACATGTGCTTACATGCACTTACACGTACTTACACGTACATGCACGTACTTACACAAACTTACACGCACTTACACGTACTTATACACACTTACACGCACTTACACATACTTCCACGTACTTACACGCACTTACACAAACTTGCACGTACTTACACGCACTTACAGGCACTTAAACGTGCTTACACATACTGACACAAACTAACACGTACTTACACGCACTTACACACACTTACACGCACTTACATAGACTTATTCGCACTTACACGCACTTACACGTACTTACGCAAACTTACACGAACGTACATGCACTTACACAAACTTACACGTACTTACACACACTTACATGCACTTACATGCACTTACATGTACTTACAGGCATTTACACCCATGTACTCGCACTTACACGCACTTGCACAAACTTACACAAACGTACGCAAACTTACACACACTTACATGCACTAACACGTACTTACACGTACTTACAAGCACTTACACGCACATACATGCGCTTACATGCACTTACACGCACTTACACGCACTTACACGCACTTACACGTACTTACACACACTTACACGAACGTATACGCACTTACACGTACTTACATTCACTTACACAAACTTACACGTACTTACACGCAGTTACATGCACTTACACGCACTTTCACGCGCTTACACGTACTTACACCCACTTACACGCACTTACACACACTTACTTGCACTTACACGTACTTACACACACTTACACGTACTTACACACACAAACACGCATTGAAACATACTAACACGAGCTTACACAAACTTACACGTACTTACACATACTTACATGCACTTATACAAACGTAAACGGCATTTACACGCACTTACACACACTTACACACACTTATACAAACTAACACGTACTTACACGCACTAACATGCACTTACACGCACATACATACACTTCCACGTACTTACAAGCACTTACACATACTTACACGCACCTACACATACTTATACGCACTTGCATGCACTTGCACGCACTTACAAGCACTTACATGCACTTACACACACTTACATGCACGTATACATTCTTACACACACGTACACGCACTTAAACACACTTACACGTACCTACACATACTTACACGCACTTACACACACCGACACGTACTTACACGCACTAACACGCACTCATGTGCACTCACACGCACCTACACGCACTTACACGCACTTACACGTGCTTACAGATGCTTACACGGACTAACACGTACTTACACGCACTTACACGCACTTTCACGCACTTACACGTACTTACACGTGCTTACATGCACTTACACGTACTTACACATACTTACTTGCACTTACACATAATAACACGTACTTGCACGTATTTGCACGCACTTACATGCACTTATGTGTACTTACATGTACTTACACGTACTTACACACACTTACACGTACTTACACACACAAACACGCATTGAAACATACTAACACGAGCTTACACAAAATTACACGTACTTACACATACTTACATGCACTTATACAAACGTAAACGGCATTTACACGCACTTACACACACTTACACACACTTATACAAACTAACACGTACTTACACGCACTAACATGCACTTACACGCACATACATACACTTCCACGTACTTACAAGCACTTACACATACTTACACGCACCTACACATACTTATACGCACTTGCATGCACTTGCACGCACTTACAAGCACTTACATGCACTTACACACACTTACATGCACGTATACATTCTTACACACACGTACACGCACTTAAACACACTTACACGTACCTACACATACTTACACGCACTTACACACACTTACATGCACGTATACATTCTTACACACACGTACACGCACTTAAACACACTTACACGTACCTACACATACTTACACGCACTTATACGCACTTATACGCACTCACACGCAGTTACACACACTTATACGCACCAACACGTACTAACATGTACATACACGTACTTACACACACTTACACAAACGTACACACACTTCTATGCACTTACACGCTATTGCACACACTTACACACACTTACGGATACTTATACGTACTTACACGCACTTACACACACCGACACGTACTTACACGCACTAACACGCACTCATGTGCACTCACACGCACCTACACGCACTTACACGCACTTACACGTGCTTACAGATGCTTACACGGACTAACACGTACTTACACGCACTTACACGCACTTTCACGCACTTACACGTACTTACACGTGCTTACATGCACTTACACGTACTTACACATACTTACTTGCACTTACACACACTTACACGTGCTTACACGCACTTACACGTACTTGCACACACTTACACACATTTACACGCACTTACACACACTTACACCTACTTGCACACACTTACACGCACTTATATGCACTTGCACAAACTTACATGCACTTGCACGTACTTACACATACTTACACGTACTTACACGTACTTACACGAACTTACACATACTTACACGCACTTACACATACTTACACGCACTTACACGTACTTACACGCACTTACATGCACTTACACGCACTTGCACACACTATCACGCACTTACTAGCACTTAAACAAACTTACAAGCACATATATGCACTTACACGCACTTACACAAACTTACACGTACTTACACGTACTTACACGCACTTACACATACTTACACGCACTTATACATACTTACACGCACTTACACGCACTTACACACGGTTACACGCACTTACATGCACTTACACGCACATAGGCAAACTTACACGAAATGACATGCACTTAAACCAACTTACACGTACTTACACACACTTACATGCACTTACACACACTTACACACACTTACAGGCATTTTCACGCACTTACTCGCACTTACACACACTTACACAAACTTACACGCACTTACATGCACTTACATGCACTTACACGCACTTACACGTACTTACAAGCACTTACACGCACTTACACGCACTTACATGCACTTACATGTACTTACACGCACTTACACGCACTTACATGAACTTACACGCACTTACACATACTTACACGTACTCACACGCACTTACACATACTTACACGCACTAACACGCACTGACACATACTTACACGTACTTACACAAACTTACTCGCACTTACACACACTTACACGTAATTACACAAACTTAAACCGCATTTACACACACTTATTCGCACTTACACGAACTTACACGTACTTACACGCACTCACACACACTTACACGCACTTACACACACTTTCATGCACTTACGCGCATTTACACGCACTTACACGTACTTACACGTACTTACACGTACTTGCACGTACTTGCACACACTTACATGCTTTTACACGCACTTACACGCACATACACGCACTTATACGTGATTACACATACTTACACACACTTAAACGTACTTACACGCACTTACATGTACTTCCATGCACTTACATGAACTTACACATACTTACACGTACTTATGCGCACTTACATGCACTTAAACACACTTAAACAAGCTTATACCCACGTACACGTACTTACACGCACTAACACACACTTACACGTACTTACATGCACTTACATGCACTTACACACACTTACACGCACTTACACAAACTTACACGCACTTACACGCACTTACACGCACTTACGCAAACTTGCACGCACTCACACGTACTTACATGCACTTACACGCACTTCCACGCACTTCCACACACTTACAAGCACTTACACGTACTTGCACGCACTTACACACACTTACATGACTTACACAAACTTACACGTACGTGCACGCACTTACACGCACTTTTACGCACTTACACTACTTACATGCACTTACACGCACTTACATGGACTTGTACACACTTACACAAATATACACGCACTTACACGCACTTACGCAAACTTATACGCACTTACACATACTTACACGTACTTACACGTACGTACACGCACTTACACGTACTTACACGCACTTATACGCACTTACACGTACTTACACATACTTACACATACTTACACACATTTCCATGCACTTACACGCACTTACACACACTTACACATAGTTACACCCACTCACACGTACTCACACGCACTTACACCCACTTGCACATACTTACACATACTTACACGCACTTACACGCACTTACACGTACTGACACATACTGACACACACTTACACGCACTTACACGCACGTACATGTACTTACACGTACTTACACGCACTTACACGCACGTACACGCACTTACATGCACTTACACGCACTTACACGCATTTAGATGCCCTTACATGAACTTACACACACTTACACCAATTTACTCGTACTTACACACACTTACATGCACTTACACGTACTTACACGCACTTACACACACTTATACGCACTTACACGCACTTACACGTACTTACACAAACTTAAACCGCACATACACACACTTACACGGACTTACATACACTTACACGTACTTACATGCACTTACACACACCTAAACGAACTTACATGTACGTATACACATTTCACACACTTACACGCACTTACACGTACTTACACGCACTTACACACACTTAAATACATGCAGACACACGTACACAAACTTACACGCACTTACACATACGTACACGCACTTACACCAACTGACATGCACTTACATGCACTTACATACACTTACACAAACTTACACGCACTTACACGTACTTACACACACTTACACGTACTTACATGCACTTACACGTACTTACACAACTTATACGCACTTACACGCACTTACACGCACTTACACATACTTCCACGCATTTATACACACTTACATGAACGTACACATACTTATACACACTTACGCAAACTTACATGAAATTACACGCACTCCCAAACACTTACACGCACTTATATACACTTACACGTACTTACACGCACTTCCATGCACTTACACATACTTCCACGCATTTATACACACTTACACACACACACACTCACACACACTTACACGCACCCACACACAATAACACGCATCTACATGCACTCACACGTACTTACACGTACTTACGCACACTTACACACACCTACACACACTTACAGGTACTTACACATACTTACAGGCACTTACATGCACTTACACGCATTTACACATACTAACACGCACTTACATATACGTACAAGTACTTACACGCACTTACACGTGCTTACACGCACTTACATGTACTTACACGCACGTACTTGCACTTACATACTTACACGGACTTACACGTACTTACACGTACTTACACACACTTACACACACTTACACACACTTAAACGCACTTACACATACTTACACGCACTTACACGCACTTACACGTGCTTACTTGTACTTACACGTAGTTACACGTACTTACACGTACTTACTTGCACTTCCACGTACTTACATGCACTTACACGTACTTACATGCACTTACTCGTACTTACACACACCTACACAAAGTTACACATACTTACACACACTTAGACGCACTTACACATACTTATACACACTTACACACACTTACACGCACTTACACGCAATTACACGCACTTGCACACACTTACACACACTTACATGCACTTACACACACTTACACGTACTTACACGAACGTATTCGCACTTACACGTACTTACACACAGTTACATGCACTTACACGCACGTACACGTACTAACACGCACTAACATGCACTTACACGTACTTACACGCACTTATATGCACTTATAGGCACTCACATGCACTTACACACACTTACACAAACTTACAGGCACTTATACAAACTTACACGCACTTACACAAACTTACACATACTTACACACACTTACATGCACTTACATACACTTACAGGCACTTACACGCACTTACACACATTTACACAAACTTACACGCACTTACACATACTTACACGTGCTTACATGCACTAACACGTACTTACACACACTTACAAGCACTTACACACACTTACACACACTTACACGCTCTAATACGCACTTACACACACTTACACGCACTTACACGCACTAACACACACTTCCACACACTTCCACACACTTACACAAACTTACACGCACTTCCACGCACTTACACCCACTTACACGAACGTAAACCATACTTACACAAACTTACACGTACTTACACGCACTTACATGTTGGAAATATGGACCGTTAAATGTCACAAGAGCTCTTACGATCAAACCAATCGCATACTCACGTGGATCAACACAGGCTTGTCCAAACCAGATCCACAATACACTTGCGATGAGAGACAGAGATAGCACAGAATCCTTGATTCAAGAAACTCCAGCTCCTGGGTACAAGGGTAGCTACTGACTGAATCCAACTAGTAGGAAAAAGAACCAGCAAAAACAATTGCTTATGTAGTCCTGTCGTTGTTCACGCCTTGGTCGCCGCATTGTGCACACCGACAGTCCTTGAGTGCTGTTCCGCTAAGTGTGCCGAAGGCATCCCATACGTAAGGATCGGATCGCATCCCATGTGGTCGATCTTCCAGAATCCCCCCCTCTTCTCGCAGTCCTTCACGTATTTGTGTATTGGTCGGAGACCATGATTGTCATTTATCTGGAAATAGCAGGCCGTCGATGATGTTCGATGATTGATCATGAGATCGATAATTGAAATTTGTCCACCCCTCCAGTCCGGTACCCCGTGTCTGCTTCCAATGGTTCTTGTCGATGCTCCACATCAGCCACTGCGTCCCATCGGAACTTCCCAAGACCTCTCCGCTTTATTGTGCAAAGATCCACAGGATATATCATGTTGCGCAGAGTACTACTAATGCAAATAGGTACAATTGAGTGGACTGGTGGAGGCATGGGATTACCCTCTCTGCCAGTCCCACCAGGGCAGGAGTATAGTATAGTAGGTTTGGCTGCAGAGGATCAGGGGAGGAGGTAGCACTCCTCCCCTGGCCCTCTGGGTTTTGCCCCATTCAAAAATACCTTTTTGCTCAGTTCCAACATTCCCCCCATATGCTCCAATGTCCTCAACAAAACAGCAAGAAAATAAAAGAAACCTAAAAACACCTACAAGGTCCCTCATCCCCCCCAGATCAGTGAAACATGTCTATGTTTTAGAAACGCTGTGGCCCTCAAAATCCTCGTCCACGATCCATTCCTCGCATTGGGGGATGTGGACATCGCTCATCACTCCCTCCCTCTGTTTTTCTTGTTTAACCAAAACAACAGTGGCGCTACGGTGCGGTCAACAAGAGTCAAGGAGTCAATGAGTCAATGAGCAGTGCCGTTTTTGGCTTGAGTCACCGATTGGCACACCATGTCCCGCACCATGAAACCGTGGTGATAGCGCGTGTTTATTCCAGCTGCAAGCCAATGCCCTCACACAGCTTGTCGTGCTGGCGGTGCTCCAGAGCCTTCGTGAACATATCGGCGACTTGATCTTTCGTGCCGATGAAATCAAGTTGTACATCTCCTTCGGCCACTGCATCTCGAACATAATGGTACTGGCGTTTCACATGCTTGGTCCTGTCATGCAGTACAGGGTCCTTACTCAATGCAATCGTGCCCTGATTGTCGCAAAAGATTGTAGTTTGTTCCATCTCACAGAAACCAAGTTCTTTGAGCAGCATGCGAAGCCAGACAACTTCTCTGGTGGCTTCGCTTGCTGCGATATACTCACCCTCAGTAGATGACAAAGCCACTACCGACTGCTTCTTGGACCTCCAACTGACAGGTCCCCCACTCAGGAGAAAGACATATCCTGACGTCGATTGACTGGTGCTCTTGTCACGAGAGAGATCTGCATTGCAGAATCCAGTGAGGCGCACGCTGGTTTGTGGGCTGTACTTGATCTTGTACTCGGCGTTGCACTTGAGATACTTGATGCAGCGCTTTGCTGCTGTGACATGATCCTTTGTAGGATTTTTGCAGCCCTGACTGAGAAGCCCAGCGGCATAAGAAAGATCAGGGCGAGTTCCCACACTGGCATACATCAGCGACCCAACCAAGCTGGGGTACAGCTTTGTGTCGCATGGGTCTGCCAGGAGTTCAGGAGTCACGGGCTTGGTGAGACCATGATCCACCGGTAGTGGCGTGCCAGTGGGATGGGGGTTGTGAAGAGCAAACTTCTCAGCCATGCGGTTGATGTAGGTGCTTTGGGAAAGAGTGACCGCAGACGGGCTCTGGCTGTGATGGATC
>SZWC01001611.1:169305-186188 GCA_023375785.1 Penium margaritaceum | reverse complement strand
ACATATAGGATGACTCCAAGATTGTGAAGGCCATCTTTGTAGTACACAGAATGATTGGAATGAAGGCGCCTGAGGCCCTGACCAAGAAAGAACTCGTGGATGCGCTTGTTCCATTGGCGTGGTGCCTGCTTGAGGCCGTAGAGGGCTTTGAGCAGCCGACACACCTTGTTTTCCCCCCCCCGGCTGCACAAACCCCTCAGGCTGGGTCATGTAAACGTCCTCCTCCAGGTCGCTGTTCAGAAAGGCAGACTTGACATCCATCCGGTGGAGAAACCAGCGTTCGTGCGCAGCCAGAGCAAGGATGACACGAATGCTGGAATATTTGGCAACCGGTGCAAACGTGTCACTATAGTTGATGCCCTGCACCTGGCTGAAGCTGCGAGCCACAAGCCGAGCTTTGTACCTGTCAAGGGCACAGTGCTGGTCAAGTTTAGCCTTGAAGACACACTTGCAGGTGACCACAGGGACTCCGGGTGGAAGGTCAACAAGTTCCTAGGTCTTCTGCTTCTGGAGCTGTTCAAATTCACTGACAGCAGCAGCATGCCATTCAGCAGCCTTGGGACGAGACATGGCGTCTTTGTACCTGATAAGATCAACCACGGGAGTAACAAGAGCAAACTATAGAGAAAAGACAGGATCCGTGGGGGAAGCCGGGGAAGTGAGAGCAGAAGCGGAAGAGGAAGACGGCGGAGAACCACATCGAGAGTCAGCAGAGTGATGGCGAGAAGGAATAAGATCAGTGAAGAGAGCAGCAAGGGCATGAAGCTTGGCCATGCGAGAAGAGCAACGAGGAGGATCAGCGGGGTTCCAGTTGTTGGGGTAGGTGGCACGATGCAGGCGAGGCGCTGGTGGAGGTGGTGGAGGCGGAGGCGGAGGTGGTGGACGCGGTGTCTGAGGAGGAAGAACTGCTGTAGGAAGATGGTCCACAGGGATGATAGGAGGGATGATGCCAGCATGATCGTCAGGGCCAAGGGCAACAGGATACTAAGGGGGAAGCGGCGGTTGAGAATCAAGAGGGACAAGGAGTAGCTCGAGTGGATCAGTAGGAGTTGCGGAGACACAGTCTGTCAGAGTCTCATCAAAAGTGGCGCTGCGACTTTTCACAATGGTGCGGGTAGAAGGATCCCACAACCGGTAGGCCTGACTGGTGTCATCATAGCCCACCAGAATGCCCTTCTTGGTAAGTGAGTCCAACTTATCTCTGGCAGCAGGGGTGACCCAGGCATAGGCCGTGCTGCCAAAGACACGCAGATGGCCAATGTTGTGTGGACGATCATTCCAGGCTTCATAGGGAGTCTATTGGCCCTGAAGCTGTTTACAGGGATTTCTGTTGAGAAGATAGCAAGCAGTGTTGACAGCCTCAGTTCAGAAGCTATTGGGGAGGCCAGCAGCATGAAGCATGGACCGAGTTTTTTCAAGAAGGGTCCTGTTCATTCGTTCTGCACGTCCATTTTGCTGTGGGGTATGTGGAACTGTGCGTTGGTGTTGAATGCCGTTGCGCTCATAGAATGTGGTGAGAGTCCTGCTCACAAACACGCCACCATTGTCAGAGCGCACAGCTTTCACACGAGTGTCAGTATCGTTTTCAACCCGCTTGATCCAAGTGATGCTGTGGTCGGCGGTTTCAGATTTGCTGCAAAGAAATCGGACCCAGACATCGTGGGTGATGTCATACAGAAGAACCAAGAAGTAATGTTTGCCACAGATGGATGCATCGTTGATGCAACAGAGATCCATGTGAACAAGATGAAGTTTGGCAGAAGCTCTGACATCAGAGTAAGTGTTGAACTTATCTTGACTCTGTTTGCCTGCTATGCAACCTTCAGAGCAGATGGAGACAGGTTTGAGCAGGTTAGTGGGCAGGGATTCCACCACAGCTGTCTTGGACATAGCAGCTAACGTTGTGAAGCCAACATGGCCAAGTCGTTGATGCCATAAGACAGTTAAAGCATCTTGTGCAGAGGCTGGGGCTGTAGAAGGGCCGCAGGTAGCAAGAGCAACTTCAGTAGTCCCTGCATCAGCTTCAGAGTCCATAGTTGGGAGAATGGTGAGGTTGCCTTCTCGTTTGGCTTCTGCCACAATCTTGCCCCCTTTGGCATAAACGCGGCAGCTCCTGTCAGCGTAAAAAATGACTTTGCAGCCATTGTCATTCAGTCGTGTGACGGAGAGAAGATTTGCTGCCAGTTCTGGTACAAAGAAAACTTCTGCAAATGTCCTGAAGGCCACTTTGCCTTCGAAGGAGACGGCTACACAAACAGTGCCCATCCCAATGGCAGGGATTATTTGGCCGTCTCCCAGTCGAACTGTTTTTGGGGTCTTGAACTCCTTGAAGTCAATAAACCAAGTTTTGTTGCATGTCATATGTCTGGTAGTGCCAGATTCCAAGATCCACGCAAGGATTCCCGTAGCAAGGACGAAAGCGCTGTCAATAGAACATAGAGCCAGTTCTTCAGTGATGAAGTTGTCTGACGCAGATGTCGGCTGATGAGAATCATCAAGATGAGACATGGAGGCAGGGAGGTATTCTGTTGCTGGAATGAAGTTGATAGTGGTATTGTTTGCCCCACTGCTTTGGTATCCAATGCCTTCCATGTGGTGTACCAACAGAGTCCATCCTTGAGCAATTCGTGTCAGCATTTGCTTGATGTTGCTCAAGAGTGTAGCCTCAGAGGTGGAGAAGAACTTCTCTGCTTCTGGTCTAGTAGTCAAATAGGCATGTTGTGGAGTTGTATGTCGTGGTCGTCTTGGTTTGTCACAGTATCTGTTGAGGTGACCAAGTTGTTGACAGTTCCAGCATTTCACATGTTCAAAGCCTTTACTTCCAGGTGCACCTGGTGGAATGATACTTCCTTGTGAGATGAGACGTTGGGGAGCCTGTGATGAAAATNGAGGAGAACTGCTCTGCTTCTGGTCTAGTAGACAAATAGGCATGTTGTGGAGTTGTATGTCGTGGTCGTCTTGGTTTGTCACAGTATCTGTTGAGGTGACCAAGTTGTTGACAGTTCCAGCATTTCACATGTTCAAAGCCTTTACTTCCAGGTGCACCTGGTGGAATGATACTTCCTTGTGAGATGAGACGATGGGGAGCCTGTGATGAAAAGTTTGTGGTAGAAAAACCGCCTTGACCATGGTTGTGGAATTTAAGCCGTTGGTTGAAATGCTGATGTCCCATTCTAGCAGCCAAGGCTGCTTCAATTCCTTCAAGAATTTTGACATCATTTTCTTGAGCTCGGAAGAGTGATTCACAGGCTCGTTCGTGGGTTAACTCATATGTACCAACAGCAGGTGCCGGAGGCGCTTGTGCTGCAGGTGCTCCTTGTGCACCTTGAGCTGGTGCTGCTGCTGTTCGTAGTCTGGCTGCTTCAAGCATTTGGAGCATTCTGTCAAATGTTGCCCCTTGTTCTTGAAATGCAAGCAGCTGCTCAATGGTGGTTTTCAACCTGGAAGGTAGGCTGGCAAATAACCGCAGTACAACCACCTTCTCAGAGAGCGCCTGACCCATGGCTGTAATACGCTCAACCAGTTGCTTTAGTTGGGCCACGTGATCTTCCAATCTGGTGGCTTCTCCCATCTTGAGTTCACATAACTGAATAAACAGATCGTGAAGTTCAGAACCATTGACTTTTTGATACCGTTGACGAAGTGCAACCCATTCAGTTATTGGATCAAGTGATGCATTGTTGTCTCTGGTAAATAAATTCAGTCTGTTTGAGACTTGCATTGCCAGGATGGCAAATACTTGATAACTTCACCGCTTCCATAGTTGTTTTTCTTCTGCGGTGGCATTTGGATCCAGTGTCTCCTCTCGGGGATCTGAGACAACGCCCCATAAGCTTTTTGCCAGGAACACCATCTTCATGTTGAATGTAGATTCACTGTAGTCAGCTCCATCAAAAGGTCGTACTTTGAAGTGGTCACCCATACCACCTCCACTGAAGCCCGCCATAACACGCAGTAGCACGTACTTCCATGCATTTACACGTACTTTCACGCACTTACACGCACTTACACGAACTTACATGAAATTACACACACATAAACCGCACTTACACGCACTTTACACACACTTACATGCACTTACACGTACTTACACACACTTACACGCACTACCACACACTTACACGCACTTACACAGACACACTTACACGCACTTACACGCACTTACACAAACGTACACGTACTTACACGCACTTACACATACTTACACGTGCTTACATGCACTTACATGTACTTACACACACTTACAGGTACTTACACATACATACACGTACTTACACGAACTTACACGCACTTACACATACCTACACGAACTTACACGCACTTACACACACTTACATAAACTTATACACACTTACACATACTTACACGCACTTACACTCACTTACACACACTTGCACACCCTAACATGTACTTATACGTACTTACACGTACTTACAAGCACATATATGCACTTACAAGCACTTACACGAACTTACACGTACTTGCATGCTCTTACACGCACTTACACATACTTACACGCACGTATACGCACTTACACGTACTTACACGCACTTACACGTAGTAACAGGCACTTACACGCACTTACACGCCCTTGCGCGAACTTACACAAACTTACACGGAATTACACCAACTTACACGTACTTACACACACTTACATGCACTTACACACACTTACACACACTTACAGGCATTTACACGCTCTTACTCGTACTTACACACACTTACACAAACTTACACGTACTTACATACACTTGCATGCACTAATACACACTTACACGCACTTACAAGCACTTACACGCACTTACACGTACTTACATGCACTTGCATGCACTTACACGCACCTACACATACT
This sequence comes from Penium margaritaceum, assembly GCA_023375785.1. NCBI lineage: Eukaryota > Viridiplantae > Streptophyta > Zygnematophyceae > Desmidiales > Peniaceae > Penium > Penium margaritaceum. Next base: position 181,336 of record SZWC01001611.1, on the reverse strand, counting down.
AACATGAACTTACACGCACTTATACGTACTTACACATACTTACACACACTTACACGTACTTACACGTACTAACATGCACTAACACATACTTACACGTACTTACACGAACTTACACACACTTACACACACTTACACACACTTACACGACCTTAAACCGCATTTACACGTACTTACACGCACTTACACAAATGTACACGTACTTACACGTACTTACACACACGTACACGCACTTACACACACTTACATGCACTTCCGTGCACCTACACGTACTTACACGCATTTACACACACTTACACGTACTTGCACGCACTTGCAAACACTTACATGCCTTTATACGCACTTACACACACTTACACGCACTTACACATGCCTACACACACTGATATGCACTTGTACACTTACACCCACTTACACGCTGTTACACACACTTACACGCACTAACACTCACTAACACGCACTCACACGCACTTACACGCACTTACACGCACTTACACACACTTATAAGAACTTACACTCACTTAAACGTACTTACACGTACTGGCACGCACATACACGTACCTACACGTACTTACACACACTTCAATGCACTTACACAACCTTACATGCACTTACACACACTAACACATACTTACACGCACATACACACGCTTATACGCACTTACACACATTTACACGAATTAACACGCATATATACGTACTTACAAGTACCTTTATGCACTTGCACATACTTACACACACTTACACATACTTACACGCACTTACACACACTTATACAAACTTACATGTACTTACACGCACTTACACGCACTTACACAAACTTACACATACTTACACACACTTATACGCACTGACACACACTTATACACACTTATACATACTTACACGCCCTTACATGCACTCACACCCACTTACACGTATTCACACGTACTTACACGCACTTAAACACAGTTACACACACTTATACGCACTTACACATACTTACACACACTTAAATGCACTTACACGCACTTGCACATACTTACACGCACTTACATGCACTTACACGAACTTACATGCACTTACGTGCACTTACACGCACTTACACGCACTTACACTTACTAACACATACTTCCACGCACTAAGACGCACTAACACGCACTTACACGGATGCACTTACACGCACTTACGCGGACTTACACGAACTTACACACACTTACATGTACTTCCACGTACTTACACGCATTTACAAACACTTACACGTACTTACATGAACGTACACGCACTTACACACACTTACACGAACTTACATGCGCATACACACACTTACACGTACTTACACGTACTTACACACACTTCTACGTACTAATACGTACTTACACGAACTTGCACGAACTTACACGTACTTGCACACACTTACATGTACTAACACGTACTTACACACGCACTTACATGTACTTACATGCACTTACACGCACTTTCATGCACTTACACGTACTTACACCCACTTACACACACTTACACACACATACACGCACTTACACACACTTACACGGACGCACTTACGCGCACTTACATGCACTTACACGAGCTTACACGCACATACATGTGCTTACATGCACTTACACGTACTTACACGCACTTACTTGCACTTACACGTACTTACACGTACATACACGTACTTACACGTACTTACACGCTCTTATACGTACTAGCACACACTTACACGCACTTACACGTACTTACACGCACTTATTCGCACTTACACGCACTTACACACACTTGCACATACTTACGGGTACTTGCACACACTAACACGCACTCACATACACTTACACGCACTTACAGGCACTTACACGCACTTACACAAACGTATACGCACTTGCGCACACTTACACGCACTTACACGCACTTACACCCACTTACACGCACTTGCACGCACTTACACGTACTTACAAGCACTTATACGCACTTACACGTACTTACATGCACTTACATGCACTTACGCAAACTTACACAAACTTACACACACTTACACCAACTTATACGTACTTACACACACTTACATAAACTTACGCGAACGTATATGCACTTACACACATTTACACGCACTTACTCACAGTGACACGCACTTACACAAACTTATACGTACTTACGCGCACTTAAACACACATACACGCACTTACAGGCACTTACACTCACTTACACGTACTTACACGCACTTACACACACTTACACGTACTTACACGTACCTACACACACTTACACGTACTTATACGTACTTACACAAACTTATGCGCAGTTATACACACTTACACGCACTAACACGCACTAACACGCACAAACATGCAGTAACACGCACTTACATCAACTTACATGCACTTATACGCATTGACACGCACTTACATGCACTTCCACGCACATACACGTACTTACACGCACTTACACGCACTTACAAGAACTTTCACGCACTTACACGCACTTACACGCACTTACACGCATGGACACACACTTACACACAATTACACACACTTAAATGCACTTACACATACTTACATGCACTTACACGCACTTACACAAACTTACACGCACATACACGCGCTTGCACACACTTACACATATTTTTATAAATTTACACGCACTTACACGCACCTACACATACTTGCACCCACTTACACGCACTTACACATACTTACACGCACTTACACACACTTACACGAACTTACACATACTTACACGCACTTACACACACTTACACGTACTTACACAAACGTACACACACTTGCATGCACTTACACGCACTGACACGCACTTACACGCACTTACACATACTTACACGTACTTATACGCACTCACACCCACTTACACACACTCACATGTACTTACAAGCACTTACACATACTTATACGCACTGATACGCATGTACACACATTTACACCTACTCAAACACACTTACACACACTTACGCTCACTTACACGCACTTACATGCACTTACACACACATACATGCACTTACACGCACTTACACTGAGGCACTTACACGCACTAACACGCACTTACACGCACTTACACATACTTACGCAAACTTACACAAACTTACATGCACTTATACCAACTAACACGTACTTACACGTACTTACATGCACTTACATGCACTTACATGCACTTCCATGCATTTACACACACGTACACACACGTACACATGCTTACATGGACTTACACGCACTTATACGCACTTACACGCACTTACAAACACTTACACACACTAACAAGCACTTACAAATACTTACACGCACTTACACAAACTTACACGCACTTACATGTACTCACACGCACTTACACAAACTTAACCCGCACTTACACGCACTTACACACACTTACACACGCTTACACGCACTTACACGAACTTACACGTACTTACACGTACTTACACGCACTTACACGCACTTACATGCACTTATACGCACTTATACACACTTACACATACGTGCATGTACTTTCACGCACTTACATGCACTTGCATGTACTTATACGCACTTACATGTACTTATACGCACTTACACACACTTACACATACGTGTACGTACTTTCACGCACTTACACGCACTTGCACGCACTTACATGCACTTACACACACTTACACATACCTACACGTACTTCCACACACTCACACACACTTACATGCACATACACGCAGTTACACATACTTACACACACTAGCACACACTAACACACACTTTCACGCACTTATACACACTTTCATGTACTTACACGCACTTACACAATCTTACACGAAATTACACGCACATAAACTGCACTTTACACAAACTTACACGTACTTTACAAACACTTACATGCACTTACACGCACTTACACACACTTACACGCACTAACATGCACTTACACGCACTTACATGGACGCACTTACACGTACTTACACACACATACGTAAATGTACACACACTTAAACGCACTTACACGCACTTACATGTGCCTACATGCAGTTACACGTACTTACATGCACTTACACATACTTACACGTACATACACGCACTTACATGCACTTACACGCACTTACACGTTCTTACACAAACTTACACGCACTTACACGTACAACCACACATTTACACGCACTTACACGTACTTACATACACTTACACGCACTTACATACACTTGCACGTACTTACACACACTTATACGCACCTACACGCACTTACACGTGCTTACACGTACAGACACACCCTAACACGTACTTACACGCACTTACACAACCTTACACACACTTACACGCACTTACATGCACTTACACGTACTTACGCAAACTTACACGAACGTACACGCACTTACACCAACTTACACGTACTTACACACACTTACATGCACTTACACGCACTTACATGCACTTACAGGCATTTACACCCACTTTCTCGCACTTACACGCACTTACACAAACTTACACGCACTTACACACACTTATGTACACTAACACATACTTACACGCACTTACAAGCACTTGCACGCACTTACACGCACTTAAATGCACTTACATGCACTTACATACATTTACACGCACTTACACGCACTTACACGCACGTACACGCACTTACACGTACTTAAACGCACTTACACGAACTTGTACACACTTACACGTACTTACATTCACTTACACGAACTTACACGTACTTACACACACTTACATGCACTTACACGCACTTTCACGCGCGTACACGTACTTACACGCACTTACACGCACTTACTTGCACTTACACATACTTACACACATGTACACGCACTTACACGCACAAACATGCATTGACACAAACTAACACGCACTTACACGAACTTACATATACTTACACGTACTTACATGCACTTACACAAACTTAAACCTCACTTACACGCACTTACACACACTTACACGCACTTCCACAAACTTACATGCACTTACACGCACTAACACGCACTTACATGCACTTACACACACTTACACGCACTTACACGCACTTACAAGCACTTACACATACGTACACGTACTTACACGTACTTACACGCACTTGCATGTACTTGCACGCATTTACACACACTTACATGCACTTACACACACTTACACGTACTTGTACATACTTACACACACTTACACGCACTTAAACGCACTTACACATACCTACACATGCTTACACGCACTTACACGCACTTACACGTACTTACACACAGTTATACACACTTCCACACACTAACACGTACTAACATGTACTTACACACACTTACACACACTTACACTCACGTACATGCACTTATACGCACTTAAACGCACTTACACGCACTTACACACACTTATACATACTTACACGCATTTACACACACCGACACGTACTTACACGCACTAACACGCACTCACATGCACTGACACACACTTACACGCACTTACACGTGCTTACACATGCTTACACAGACTTACACGCACTTACACGCACTTACACGCACTTACACATACTTACAACACTTACACATGCTAACATGTACTTACACGTACTTACACGCACTTACTTGCACTTACACATACTAACACGTACTTGCACGTACTTGCACGCACTTACACGCACTTATGCGTACTTACATGAACTTACACACACTTACACACAATTACACACACTTACACGCACTTACACGTACGTACACGTACTTGCACACACTTACACACACTTACACATAATTACACGTACTTCCACGCACTTGCACGTACTTACACACACTTACATGTACTTACACGAACGTACACGTACTTGTACGTAATTACATGCACTTACACGCATTTACACAAACTTCCACACACTTGCACACACTTACACGTACTTACACGCACTTACACCCACTTACACGCACTGACACACTCTGACACGCACTAACATGCTCTGACACACACTTATACGTACTTACATGTACTAACACGTACTTACACACACTTACACACACTTACACATACTAACACGCAATTATACCAACTTATACGTACTTACACGCATTTACACTCACTTACACGCACTGACACACACGTACACATACTTACGTGAACTTACACCAACTTACACACACTTACACGCACTTTCATGAACTTTAACCGCACGTACACGCACTAACATGCACTTACACGCACTTTCACGAACTTACACATACTGAAATGCATTTACACACACTTACACGCACTTACACGTACTTACACGTACTTACACGCACTTACATGCACTTACACGCACGTGCACGCACTTACACGTACTTACACGCACTTACACGCACTTACATAGACTTACGCATACTTACACGCAGTTATACACACGTACACATACTAACACGCAGTAACACGCACTTCGACACATTTAAACGTACTTTCACGCACTTACACGCCTTTACACGAACATACATGAAATTACACGCACATAAACAGCACTTACACGCACTTTACACACACTTACACGTACTTACACGCACTTACACGCACTAACACGCACTTACACGCACTTATACAGACACACTTACACGTACTTACACAAACTTACACACACTTACACGCACTTTACACACACTTACACGTACTTACACGCACTTACACGCACTAACACGCACTTACACGCACTTATACAGACACACTTACACGTACTTACACAAACTTACACACACTTATACACACTTACACGCACTTACACAAACCTACACGCACTTACACATACTTACATGTGCTTACATGTACTTACACATACTTACACGTACTTACACGTACTTACACGTACATACATGTACTCACACGTACTTACACGCACCTATATGTACTTACACAAACTTACACGCACTTACATGCACTTACACACTCTTACACGTACTTACACATGCTTACACGCACTTACACGCACTTTCACGCACTTGCACACACTAACACACACTTACTAGCACTAAAATACACTTACAAGCACATATACGCACTTACATGCACTTATACAAACATACGCGTAGTTACACGTACTTACATGCACTTACACATACTTACACGCACTTATACGCACTTACACGCACTTAAGCACACTTACACGCAGTTACACGCACTTACACGCACTTACACGCACTTACACAAATTCACACGACCTTACACGTGCTAACACCAACTTACACGTACTTACACACACTTACACGCACTTACACAAACTTACACGCACCTACATGCACTCACATGCACTAACACGCACTTACACGCACTTACAAGCACTTACACGTGCTTACACGCACTTACATGCACTTACACGTACTTACATGCATTTACACCCACTTACATGAACATACACGCACTTACACGTACTTACCCGCACTTACACGCACTTACACACACTTACACGCACAAACACGCACTGACACATACTTACACGTACTTACACAAACTTAAACGCACTTACACACACTTACACGCACTTACACGAACTTAAACCGCATTTACACGCTTTTACACGTACTTACACAAACTTACACGTACTTACACACACTTACACACACTTACACGCACTTACACACATTTACATGCACTTACGCACACTTACACACACTTACACGCACTTACACGCACTTACACATACTTCCACGTACTTGCACACACTTACATGCTTTTACACGCACTTACACGCACTTACACGCACTTACACACACGTGCACGCACTTACACGCACCTACACGTACTTACACGCACATACACATACCTATACATACTTACACGCACTTACATGCACTTACATGCACTTACACACAGTTAAATACACTTACACATACTAACACGCACTAACACGCACTTACACGCACTTACACGCACTTACACGTACTTACATGCACTTACATGCGCTTACACGCACTTACACGCATGTACACACACTTACACACACTTCCATGTACTTACACACACTTACACGAACTAACACAAAATTACACGTACATAAACCGCGCTTACACGCACTTACACGCACTTACATGCACTAGCACGCACTTACACGCATTTACACGTACTTACACGCACTTACACACACTTACACGAACTTACACTCACTTACACACACTTACACATACTGACATGCACATACACGTACTTACACGCACTAACACACGCTTAAACGCACTTACACATACCTACATGCAATTTCACACACTTACACGTACTTACACGCACATACACGTGCTTATACGCACTCATACATTTACATGAATTGACACGTACATACACGTACTTACACGCACCTACATGTACTTACACACACTTACAAGCACTTACACATACTTATATGCACTTACACACACTTACACGGACTTACACGTACTTACACGCACTTACACGCACTTACACGAACTTACACGCACTTATACACATTTATACGCACTGACACGCACTTATACGCACTTAAACATACTTAGACGGACTTACATACACTCACACCCACTTACACATACTCACACGTACTTACACACACTTACCCGCAGTTACATGCACTTACACGCACTTTCACATACTTACACGCACTTAAATGCACTTACACGTACTTGCGCACACTTACACGCACTTACATGCACTTACATGCACTTACATGCACTTACACGCACTTATACGTATTTACACGCACTTACACATACTAACACACACTTATACGCACTAACACGCACTTACACGCACTTACACAGACGCACTTACATGCACTTACACGCACTTACACGAACTTACATGTACTTACACGCAATTACACGCACTTACACTCACTTACATATACTTAATCGAACTTACACACACCTACACGCACTTGCACATACTTACATGTACTTACACGAACGGACACGCACTTACACGCACTTACAAGAACTTACATGCGCTTACACGCACTTACACACACTTACACGTTCTTACACGCACTTACACGTACTAACACGTATTTACACACACTTGCACGCAATTCCACGTACTTATACACACTTACACGTACTAACACGCATTTACACGCACTTACACGGACGTACTTACTTGCACTTACACATACTTTCACACACTTACACGCACTTACACACACTTCCACGCACTTACATGCACTTACACGAGCTTACTCAAAATTATACATACATAAACCACATTTCCACACCCTTTATACGCACTTACATGCACCTACACACACTTACACGTACTTACACACACTTACACGCACTTACACGCACTTACACGTACTTATACGAACTTATACACACTTACACGCACTTACACACACTTACACGCACAGACAGGCACTTATATGTACTTACCTGGATTTACACGAACTTATACACACTTACACGCACTTATACGCATTGACACGTACTTACATGTACCTACACATACTTACACACACTTACACGCACTCACATCCACTTACGCGCACTCACACGCACTTATACGTACTTACACGCACTTCCACGTACTTACACGTACTTACACAGACTTACACATACGTAAACGCACTTACACGTACTTACGCGCACTTACAAGCACTTACATGCACTTACACGTACTTACATGTACTTACACGTACTTACACGCACTTACATACACTTACACCTACTTACACGCACTTATACACACTTATACGCACATACACGCACTTACACACACTTACACGGACGCACTTACTTGCACTTGCATGCACTTATACAAACGTACACGCACTTACATGTGCTTACATGCACTTACACGTACTTGCACACACTTACTTGCACTTACACGCACTTACATGTACTTACACGCACTTACACGCACTTACACACACTTATACGCACATACACACACTTACACACACTTACACGGACGCACATACTTGCACTTACATGCACTTACACGCACTTACACGCTCTTAGACGTACTTACACAAACATACACGCACTTACACGCACTTGCACATACTTATTCACACGTACACGTACTTACACACACTTACATATACTTACACGCACTTGCACACACTAACACGCACTTACATACACTTACATACACTTACATGCACTTACACACACTTACACAAACTTGTACGCACTTACGCACACTTACACACACTTACACGCACTTACACGCACTTACACGTACTTACACGTGCTTACATATACTGATACACACTAACTGTCAACCGGCCTGAGGCAAACGGACTAGAAAACAGGGCCGACACAATAGCACCTGCCGTCCGCTCCTAGCATTTCAGCTAGGAGAAGATATCACCCTCAGGATCACGGTTCCACACTGAGCAGTTCCTAGGCAATCACTTGCTAGCAACTGTGTCCACTTAACACTTGGTCACTTTCGCGCGAGGTGCTAGTCAAAGACTAACTCCTGGGGCTTAGACCAACCAGTGTCTTCTTTATACTGTTCCTTAGTTGGACAACTCTGTGAGGAGCATCTAAGGCCAGATTGTGTAATTAGAATGAGGAATGAGCCTGGTACATATAGTCCTAGGCCTGGCTTCTAAGGTGTGTGGGCAGTGACACTTTTGGGGTGGTCACTCCAAACCACCTCACCAGTCCGCCAATTGGCGCATCCACTGACCGCCAAGTGGCGCACTCTCCTCATGCATGGAGAAATGTCTAAGAAACTTCCCCTGTGCTAGAAGGTCAAAAAACCTCCTGCGCACATCAAGGCTCGATCGCAGGACCTGTTGTCCCTAAGTCCAACATGCTATCCGTTGCGCTACACTTCTGGTGTCTCGCTTGGACTTGCACCACGAACAAGGTTTGGGGGACTTACTCCAAGGGAGCAGTGCATGCCCAACCTGTCCGTCAACCCATAGCAGTGGCCATGGGGCATAGAAGAACAACAATCTCTCCCTTGCACCGTAGGCCACCTGCTGTGGTAGTTTTCTTCGGCATGAACCTGTAGCTCTAGGTTGTGTTTGTGCATGTCAGTTTTCTTGGTCTTTAGTTCTCATCTCTTGCATCCACCATGCCGACTCCTCGAGCACCTGCCACATGCAAGTCGCTGTCTAGCGGCTTTGTCAAGAAGTCCGCAAGCATTTTCTTGGTTGCGACGTGCTCCAGTTCCACGACACCCTTGGCGATAAGGTCACGTGAGTAGTGGTACCGAATATCGATGTGCTTTGTACGCCGGGAGATCATGTCGTCCTCTGCCATAGCCATGGCACTTTGGTTGTCGATGCGGATGACCGTTGCCTCCTCTTGTGGTGCCTTGATCTCATCAAGCAAACTGCGAAGCCACTGTATTTCCTTGCAAACTTCGGAGAGTGCAATGTACTCCGCCTCAGCAGTAGAAAGCGAGACGCAGTCCTGCTTCCTGCTTGCCCATGAGACCGCACCACCGTTGAGAAGACAAACAAACCCTGAGGTGGACCTCCTGTCATCAATCCGTCCTCCCCAGTCCGCGTCGGTGTAGCATGTCAGCCGCAGCAAGTCTGATCCTTCTAGACCTCCAAACCGAAGTCCGACGTGCCGAGTCCTTTTGAGGTAGCGAAAAACCCGCTTCACGACTTGCCAATGTTCTGGCCCAGGGTTGGCCACAAACCTGCTCACCTGACCCACCGCAAAAGCAATGTCAGGTCGTGTTCCCACCATTGCATACATGAGGCTTCCGACGGCGGACTGGTATGGAATGTTTTGCATCTCCCGCCGGTCTGCCTCATTGCTTGGTGACATGGAGGAGGAGAGCTTGCAGTCGGAGGGCATGGGGGTGCTGACGGGCTTGCAGTCCTCCATGTTGTAGCGCTTCAAGATGTCCATGATGTACTTGGTCTGGTTGAGCTCGATGGTGCCTGCTTTGCGGTTGCGGTGAACAGCAATCCCGAGGTAGTACTCGAGAGGTCCCATGTCCTTCATCTTAAATCTGCTGGCCAGATTTTTCTTGAGGTCCGTGAGGGCCTCCTGCGAGGAAGAACACATGATAAGATCATCCACGTACAACGCCACAAGTAGCAAGCCACGTTCGTCCTCCCGCACATAGACGCTAGGGTCATTTTTGCAATGTGTGAAGGAGATCTCAGCCATGAAGCTGTCCATCTCCTTGTACCAGATCCG